>CAEFZX010007221.1:0-19773 GCA_903066825.1 Alfaro cultratus | reverse complement strand
CATATGATTATGTATTACTCTTAATACATTACTCTAATATGTGTTACTCTTAATACATAGAGGAACTCCTTCCTCTACTAGAGGAACTAGAGTAACAATGTTCAAAGTAGATATTTCATTTCTCTGAGTCAGTACTGTTTGTACAGGCAGTTTTAAATATGAAACTGAAATTGTTTTTTATGCAAAATTTTATTGAATGTAGTTCATATGTGATTGAAGTATTAGAAAATAAATTACATAAGACCAACTAAACTTTTTCTGATTATGTTATTATTTAATTAAATATAGTGTTATTCTAAATAAATCCCTACAAATAATAATTTAACTTTATTTATCTTTATTAATCACAAGTTTAATTAGAATATTTAAGGCATTAGCAAATAACACCAACTTATTACATCATTAAATACATAAACATATAAGAAATAAACCTGTAATAAATGCAAATCTATAAATATTTTTGTAGTGAGATTATCATGTAAATATAAAACATACCAATAAAAGTCGTGTTCATGGTCAAAGGTCACCAAACGCCTCCATGTTGTTGAAAACTTTTACACTGTAAAATAATTTCTGCTTTTTATGAATAAAAAATTAGAAATAATAAAAAGTTTCAACAGGGAGAAAGTTAAAGATTTATTTTAGTTTTTATCTCATTTAAAGAAACAAATATTAATGAGAAATGAATCGTCATATTTAATCATTTCCATTTTTCTACTAGAAAAATGGGCCCGGTTCTCCTGGTTCTGCCGGGCCCGGTTCTCCTGGTTCTGCCGGGCCCGGTTCTCCTGGTTCTGCTGGACGTCATGCTGTGGCTGCAGGATTTGCATGCAGCTCATTTGTTTACCACTGTTAACTGGATTCAAATGGACCTGTCGGCGCCGGCATCAGAGCAGTTCTGGCTGGAATCGGACCCGGCCGCTCAGCTTTCCTCTTCTCAGCTTCAGGATCATTTCCAGAAGATTCTAGTCTCCGGATTCGACCCGGAATGGTTCCAGGATCCGGTTCTTCACCTGCTCTGATCCCAGTTTGATTCAGATCCACTGGAGGTTCTGGTTCTGGTTCTGGAGGTCCGGTATGCTGAGTGGGGATGGAGAGCGTGGAAGACGACAGTGTGTTCCTCCACACCTTCAGGACGGTTCCGAGCCCCGGGCCCAGCAGAACCGACGGTATGGGGGCGGAGCCTGCCGGGCCGGCAGAACCTGACCAGGAGAACCGGGCCGGTCCAACGGGCCTGGCTGCCATCGAGTTCCGCATTCAGCAGCTGCACAGCCGGCGGTTCCTGCTGCTGAAGATGCAGCGCTGCACCAAGAAGGATGAGCAGAACAGAACCGGAACAGCAGAGGAAAGTGAGTTACCCGAACAGAACCAGACAGCAATGGATGGTTCTGGAGGTCCAAACAGCTGAAGCTGAAGTTCTGATCCAGGTTCTTCAGATGGAAACGAGTTTAGAGTTAAAACTGTTTTTAGTTTTTGTTTGTTTCAATCTTTTATTTTGTTATGAAAATTTGAAACAGTTCAGGGTCTGCAGCCTTCCAACGAGCCGGTCTACGTAGACCTGCGTGGTCTGTAGACCTGCGTGGTCGGTAGAGCTGGTCTACGTAGACCTGAGTGGTCTGTAGACCTGGTCTACGTAGACCTGCGTGGTCTGTAGACCTGGTCTACGTAGACCTGCGTGGTCTGTAGACCTGGTCTACGTAGACCTGCGTGGTCTGTAGACCTGGTCTACGTAGACCTGCGTGGTCTGTAGACCTGGTCGTAAGTCTTTACGTCATCCTGGCCTTGCAGCCCAGGCTGTGTGGAGCCCCCTGCTGGCCTGGAGGTCTAACGCAGCAGCTGGGTTCGCTTATCCCTCTGGCTGGCTCTGCCTCTGCTTACATTGGGCTTGTTGAAGCCAGACGTTGCCTGTGTGACCTTGCTGTGACCTTTCTGCTGCCAGTGATCGGTGAGGATGAAGATGAGGATGACGAGCTGCGGGCCGTGCAGAAGGAGCTGGAGGAGCTGCAGGCCAGGAAGGAGGAGCTGGAGCAAGGAAGCGGAGTCACCTTCACCGCCACGGCCGACGGAGGCAGGTTTCGTCTGCCGCCCCCTGCTGGCAGCACTGCAACTCACACAGCTGACCTCTGACCTCTGACCTCTTCAGATCGCTCGGCGCAGCGCAAGTCCTACAAGGAGACGCCGCGCGGAGGGATCTACATGCTGCCGCCGCCGCCGGGCGGGGAGGCAGCCGCCGCAGCAGGCGGAGCGATGGACGACGCCCTGCCAGGTGAGGAACACCTGGAATACCTGGAACACCTGGAATACCTGGAGCCAACAGATGGATCGAATTATTGATCTCAAGCAGAAATAGTTGATTGGTTGACCAGCTGCTCCATCCAAAGTTTAAATATTGCTAAATATAAATGTAACTGTAAACAATCAGATTATTTTCTAATGTTTCTCTGTCTGATGCTTTTATTTTGGCGGGAAGCGGAGCGGCTGGGAATGACAGCCGGACTCACCAAGTGTCCATCTTGTGGCGATCTGGTCGTCACGGAAACCCACAGCACTGTCAGCGAAAGCATGTGGCTGCTCTGCTTCCTGTGCTCCATGATGGGGTGAGTTATGATCTTCATTACAATAAAGTTATTAATCACTATATTGGCAATCTAATGTTAAATAGTATTTAGAATAATTATTCTACTGTTAATATCTAATTATATTAATTATGACAGTAAATAAATATTATTGAATGATGATTAGTGAATAATATCACTTTCATTATATTACTATTAATAATTTCCATATTAAATACTGTTAATACTAAAAATAATGATAATAATAATGAATAATGATGAATGTGAATAATGATACATATAATCATAATATTAACATGTTTCTCCCTCCAGCTGTGTGGCTGGTTGTTGTTTCCTCCCGTTCCGCATGAAGCGTCTCAGGAACGTTCATCACCGCTGTCCTCAGTGCCGCCACCAGATCCACACCTACAAGCTGCTCTGACCAGGAACTATCCACACCCCAAACTATTCACACCAGGAACTATCCACACCCCAAACTATTCACAACAGGAACTATCCACACCCCAAACTATTCACACCAGGAACTATCCACACCCCAAACTATTCACAACAGGAACTATTCACACCAGGAACTATCCACACCCCAAACTATTCACAACAGGAACTATTCACACCAGGAACTATCCACACCCCAAACTATTCACGCCAGGAACTATTCACACCAGGAACTATTCACATACTATTCTCCCCTCCAATGAAAATCTGAATAGTGTGGTGTGCATTTGTTTTCATCGTCTTCCACCATCTTTTTGCTGCAGTTCTTTGGAAAACAGCCGAATCTCAGTCAGATGGGATAAAATCAGCTGTCTCTCCGCAGCATGATGCAGCCGCTGCCGTACTTCGCACTGGGAGACAAATCCAAATGCAAACTGCTTCCGTTTGGTTTCACTTTTCAGTAACACTTTGTGTTGGTTGATCGGTGGACAAATGCTGCAGGTTGTGATGTGACTAAACGGGGCGAATAGTTTCTGCGAGGCGCTGCGTTGGTCCGGCCGGATTGGACCGGGTCCAGCTGTGAATATTTCCTCTAATAGTTTGAGTGGAGCCTTTGTTTGGACACCTGGAGGAAACTACCATATCTCATCATTTCATCTCCCAGGCAAATGCAGCAGTGGGTCCACATTACGCAACGTTTACTGCAGTTCCTACTCAGTTTGCTGCCTGTTGGTGCCGAAAGCTTTGCTGACTGATTAAACACAGCAAACAGCTTCACTTACTGGGTATCAGAGCCGTTGGTGGTGATGCAGCTGGATTAATGTCACGTTTCAGAGTTCATGTGGAAAAAAGAAGCTTTTCATTTATATAAAAATCCCCTCAGATCCTGAGCAGCTCTCGCTACGACACAGAGTGTGTGTGTGTGTGTGTGTGTTTAATGAGCGCAGCAGAAATGCAAAGCAGGATGAGAGGAAACTTTCTGCTGTCAGAAACATCAGAGTTCAGCTGCTCTGAACGTTTTCTGGTCATAAAGTTTCAAAAATTAACTGCAGTAATTTGGGTCATTTAGAAAAAATAAGAGAAAAATCAGGTTTATTATTCAAGGCCATATTTTCACCAAGTTATTCGTTCATTTTTAAAGGTCAGTTGCTAAAGATTTGTTTACTATTTGGTGGAAAATTTTGTTTGAAGCTAAATAAATTTAGTTTACCAACAAAATATTTAGCTTCAAACTAAACATTTTATTTGAAACTAATTATTTAGCTTGGAGATAAATACTTAACTTAAAATTAAATATTTTTTAGCAAGCTAAATATTTAGCTAATTTGCAAATTAACTTACCAATTAAGTACCATTAATAAAACTACCATAAATAAAAGTTATAATAGTCTATTTGACCTAAAACAAAGTTTGAAACGTTTTAAAGCAAATATAGGCCTTTATTAACACAAATGTTTTATTCAGTCTGTTCATCGGAAAGAATTACCGTAATTTCCGGACTATAGAGCGCACCTGATTATAAGCTGCACCCAGTACATTTTTAAAGGAAAAACCATTTTGTACATACATAAGCCGCACCTGTCTATAAGCCGCATGTGCCTACATACAGACAGTACACAGAAAGAGTTTTCAAAGTTTTAATAATATACCTTAGCTTTCCTTTCCAAACAGAGCCTGAGACGCGGCAGTAACACGATAGCACAGCGCTAACAGGGCTGGTTAAAAAAACATACCGCTAAAAGTCACTGAGAGCATCATCTTCATCTTCCTCCTGTGCACAGAGACGCGTTAAGTTACATTAAACTTGCGTTTTCCTCGACACACATATTCCACCTGTCTCACTCTTATCTTTTCTGCTCGAGCGCCCCCTGGTGGCCGTTAGAAAAAATGCATAAATAAGCCGTATCATTGTATAAGCAGCAGGGTTGAAAACGTGTGACAAAAGCCGCGGCTTATTGTCCGGAAATTACGGTTGTTTTAGCTAATTAGCTACATCAGAACTAGCTACATATTTAGCTTGGTGCTAAATATGTAGCTCCGAAACTATGACTGAATAATTAACCATTATTATTTCATTACAGACTGAATGACCCAAATTATTGGTGTTAATTTTTGACTTTGTAACTTTTCAAATGGACCAGACTGGAAAAGAACCGAACCTTGGGACCGGATCCGACTGAGTGGAAACTGGGAATCAGGACGTTGCAGTGGTTTCAGGGCCAGCAGCAGATTTAAATGTTGTGGTCAGACTAAAGCTTTTTGAACACAAGAGCGGCTGGAGTTTCCTCCAAATCACCGAGTCAATCTGAGGATTTACTCACCTGCAGATCAGGTTTCTGTTTCTGTCATTTCTCCTGCACAGATATTAAACCAAGTTTCATTTAAAAATGGAGATGACGAGTAAACATTACCTGAGACAGACCAGGGCCTCCACACCACCAGGGGTGGTGATTATTTATGACATACATTCATACGTTTTTCCTCCGTCTTCCCACAGAATGATGCTGCCACCACCATGTCAAACCAACCTGCTTCCATGATTACAGAGCAAGATTTCAGATTTTCTCCAAAAGGATGCAAGACAATCTCTTAAATTGCAAAAGAAAAAATCCTAAATAATTTGACATTTATTTTAAAATATGAATATATAACTTGTTTCTTTACACAGTGATGTTTGTGTTTCTAATCTTTACTGGTCGGATGATGACATAGTGGTGCCGAACAGAACCAGTCGGGTCCATTTCTCCCAGTCAAAAACACCAGGATGACTTGGACAAAGGGAAACTGGGGTTATACTGGTCAGACGGGTTAAACTGGGAGCATCATGGACTGAGCTTTTAACTCCATGTTTGGAGCCGATTTCTGTTTTCCATGTTGGGAAACTTTCGTTACCAAAACGCCGTTTTACTTTCACCTCCAACCGAAACGGATAAACTTCCTCCTGGGATCCGAATCATCAACACACTCACAGTACATTCACTTTTATTAACACATAAAAGCATATTGTACTCATATATACACATCTCTCTGAAGAGTATTTACAAAATAACCAGCCCATGGATGATACACATGTATAAAAATATGGATTACATCTATAGAAATATGTACACCATGTGCAAAACGTATGGCATTCCAACAGGAGGCGTGGCATGGGGCAGTGGAGGTCAAGATGGCCGACATCAGCTGATCCGCTCAGATATCAAACTTCATTTCTGCCTCAGAAGAAGGCAGGAAGTGACAGAGCAGCTGTTATTGCTTTGCGTCGTCCTCGCCTGCTGCGGATCGCCTGGTCCGCAGGAAGTCAACCAGGTGTCCAAACTTATGGCGCGGGGGCCAAAAATGTCTCCAGGTGTCAAACATTTTAGTGTTTTTGCAAAAACTCTTTCATGTTTTTATTTTTGCTTAAATCTGAACATGACAGCCGTCATATTTCAAGCAAGTGATAAATTATTGTAGATTTAAAACATAAAAAGTTTTCGCAGGTTTGCCAGATTAAAAAAAAATAATAAAATCGTTTCCAAATCATGTTTTCCTACATTTTTTTGTCTCTTTATGGCTCTTGCTTTATTTTGAAAAGTCTACAATTTAGTGAAAGTGATTGTACAAATAAAATTTAAAGCAAAAACTTGTGTTGCAGTTTTTCCAATTTAATATCTTATATTGTCTGTGTGTTTTTGAAATCTGTTTAAAATCTGGACTACTGACCTCTGACTAAAGGTTCCAAGGGCCACAAGTGGCCCCCAAGCCGCACTTTGGACACCCTGAAGTAAACAGCAGAAAGATTAACAGGAAGTCCTCAGAGTCATCCAACCAATCAGAGGAGAGAAAGAAGTAAACAGCTGCTCGATGAGTTTGGAATAAAACCACAGCAAGGTGAAGAAGAGGAGGAAACCGACCAATCAGGTTAGAGCAGACGGTTGCCCTCTAGTGTTCGTCTACAGAACTGCAGGAAAAACCGCAACAATCAGGAAATTTACCTGCAGCTCAACATTCAGGTAAGGAAATGGAAACATGGAGTGGCAGACCCAACATGGCAACCCGGTGACCCAACATGGCAACCCGGTGGTTCTGTTAGCTGGACCCAAAACATGCAGAGAGAGAAACGGACATGCAGAGGAACATGGCTGCTCCTAACGGTAACATGCTTCCCTCACTCACACACACACACACACACACACAAAAGTATTCAAACTACTTCAGCTGTCACAGTACAACCACGAACTACAGTAGTTTGTTCACAGGATCATTTGTTTGTTAAAACGATAAAATGAGTTGATATGTTTTCTAATAAGTTCCTTAGCAATAGATTAAAAATGTCAAGTTTTGTTTTTTACTTTGTGGAACATTTTAATTTTCCTAAAGAGCAGCATAAAGCATCAAGTGCAAAGTTTCCTTCGTTGTTCTTCCATCAAGCATTTGACTAAAAGCCGACAGTGGAGACGAGTCGTTTCCCTCTGCTGCCTCCCAACCCGACTGCCGAGCCGCTCAGAATCTACAAACTATAGATCTGGTCAGCTGGCCTTTCAATGTAATTGATCAGATTTGGGGTAAATGACAGCCTGCTTGACCTGCAGGAACCGGGTCTCTGGGCTCTGAACCGGGTCTCTGGGCTCTGAACCGGGTCTCTGGGCTCTGAACCGGGTCTCTGAGGTCCTGGATGCTGTGTGAACACGAGGTTCCGTCCGTCTCCTCTGAACTGGACCTTCTCTCAGTTCATGGCGCCGTTTCGTTCTTCTGGACCCAGATGACCTCTGACCTCATGTCTGAATGGTTTCTGTCTGTTTAGCTCATTACTTTTAGAAACGGTGGAGTAATTATTACTTTAGACCAACATTTAGTTTTATCAGAACAAGACTAGTTTAGAAATTATGGGCGTCTTATTCTTATTAAACACGGGGGGAAAATGTAGTTTTATACTTTTACCTTTTTGTCTTTCTCCTGGTTTGTTGTTTTATTTTATATTTCCTCTATTTCATATCAAACACTTTGAGCTGCTTGTTGCTGTATGAATAAAATGAAGATTCTGTTTCTGATTTTTTCCTGTTGGATCAGGATAAAAAATGTTTTTTCTTCACATTTAAGAAGAAGAAAAAAATTCATTTTGCTTTAGATTGTAAATATTTACAGAAATGCTTGAAAGAAGAACAATTGATCATATTGTAATTTCTTTTTTATGTTTCCCTTTATTATGATTTGCTGTCATGACTTTTTCCCTCATAATTCTATTATTTTTCCACAAGAAAAATACAAACATTGAAATACTTTAGATTTATTTTTTACTTGCTCTTGACTTTTTAAAGTCGAGAGAATCTGCTGTAATAATCTGAGCCGTTCAGTCAGTTCAGACACGGTGGTGGCAGCATCATGCCTCTGAGGTCTGAACCTGCTCAGATCTGATCTGGAAAAACTTTGACTGACCATCTAGAACTTTGATCCCAGAGAAACCGACTGCAGCTGCAGAGGGCGTGAAAACTTTGGCAGGAAATCACCTTACAGGCCACCGTAGCTTTGACTTTCTATTGGTCGTCTCGCAATGAAGCCAACCGGGTCACCAGAACCTGCAGAAGCAGAACCTTCTCAGTCTTGGGTCGCTTTCGGGTCGGCGTCTTTAGAACTACATTCAGTTGGCGAGCGGACCGCCGTGTCTCCATGGCAACCAGGCAGCGCCGCCTCGGATACGAAGGGTTCACATTGGTTTGTTCTGAGGGGAAGCGGCGCCTCTTTAGTGCATAGTTCTGATCCAGACGGACGAGACAAGACAGGATGTACTGATGGGACCAAATTGAACCAGACCGGGTCGGAGAACCCAGAAGAACCCGGTGGCTCTGTCCGGGTCCAAACCGTATTTACAGGAACCTTCTTCCTCGTCTTCATTCGGTTCCAGTAGAATCCTGACTTCAGGAAGTAGAAGCCCGTTTGGGTCGGCGGTTCTGGTCGGGTCAGTCGAAGTGCAGCTGCATATCGTGCGGCTCCAGGAACTCGGCGGGGAACCCGGCGGGCCCTGGGGGGGCGGGGCCGTCCAGCCACTCCATGCTGTCCAGGTTCGGGTCGAACAGCGCCAGGCCCAGCGCCGACCCGGCCGGGTCGGAGAAGGACAGGTCCGTGGTATCCATGGGAACGAACGGGTCGGCCAGCTGGCTCCGAAGCTCCTCCATCAAGCCCCGGGTCCGCGGGTCCGACGCCGTCTCCGCCAGCGTCCGCTCCAAGAAGGCCTCCAGCTGTCCGTCCAGACCCGGTGGGTCCAGAACAGGCGGGCCCAGCTGGACCTGAGGCGGCGAGCGGGACAGCGCCGAGCCGACAGGAAGCGTAGTGATGCTCGCCGTCACCGGGTGAGTCTTAGTCAGAGCGCCGGCGGCGTCCTGAGGCAGGAAGGGAGGGATTTCTGAGAGGAGAAGAAGAAACGTCAAGATGGAGACAATCAGATTATTAAAATCTTGTCTCCTCTCATAAAAGTTTAGTTTTGATGAGTTTTATGTCTTGTAAACTAAAAGTTTGTCATTTTAATAAATTTTATCTCATAGTGCAAAAGTTTCTGCTTTATTAATTTTTATATTTCACTATAATGTAAAATTTTCTCATTACAAACAAATAATTTACCTGAATTTATGTCCAACTTCAGCTTCTAAACACTTTCATGCCGTCCAGTTTAAAGTTATGATTTTAATTCATGAAAATGTTTGAAATCTGCTCTTTATATTATTTAGTTTGACATTTAAATTTGGGCTGACCTCCACTCTCCACCAGGATGTCGAACAAATCATCCATGTGCTGGCTGGTTGCCGTGGGGACCTGAAAATAAAAACATTCATTTGTCCACCAGCCTGGAATAAACTGATGTTTGCTCCAGAACCGGAACCAAGGAAGCGGACCCAGAGAGGTCAGAACGGTTCTTCAGTCGCACCAAGTCTGGGTTTCTGTGCAGTAAAAACTTTCGGCTGGCACAATGAAAAACATGAAAATTAATTAAAATAAATAAATGTCCCAACTTGTTTATTCTCTGTTTGCCTTTCTCCCACCTGAACCTGGTCATCCTGGGGCCGTGGGCCTCTGCCGGCCCCCTTTTAGGGTCGCCCCTGGATAAAATGTAGAAAAGCCTTAAATCTAGAGAGTCCAGATGAGCCGTTGTCATGGTGACCAGTGGCCACTCAACTTTCTGCTCAGCTACCCAGAACTGGATCAGGTTCTGGAGGGACCAGATCACCACCAGCCGGGTCTCTGGGTCCGTTACAAAACTCTAGTTTCAAATAACCGTCGTCCTTCCAAAGCGGGCCGGGTCAGCTTCAGAACCGGGTTGGATCTCACCTGGCTGGCGGCCTGCAGGCTGCGGCTCTGCTTCACGGCGTCTTCGTAGCGGGGGGGCTCCCTGATCGGCTGCAGGACGAAGGTCTGCTGCGGGGGGAGAGGCAGAGGAAGGCCGGGCCGGGTCAGAACCAGAACCAGCAGAGGCTCAGACCCAGCAGCGGGTCGGTACCTTGCTCAGCGGGCCGTTGGACGCCTGGTGGTTGGGGGACGTGTGGGGAGACGCTCTGCTCTCTGGAGAACGCTGCAGGAAGCGCTGATGGTTGGGCTCGGTCCGGTTCTGGTTCCCCAGAGCGGCCGGGCCACTGCACAGCGTCAGAGTCTGGAGGAGAAGGTTCCATCAGAGACTGGTTCTAGTTCCATCATGGTTCTACTGGGCCGGAGCGGCTCAGACTGACCTGCAGCAGCGGCTGCTGCTGATTGGCTGAGACGTCCATGTTGGCGCTCTGCAGCTGAGGAAGAGGATTCTGGATCAGACCCGGACCGGAGGACGGCGCCGGGAGGACCGGCTGACAAACACAGGAGGCAACTTTACACAAAACCAGAACCAGAACCAGAACCTCTCCACATCTAGTTACTTTACATCAGATCTGGACAGTAAATTAGTAAATATATTTATCACAATAAACAAGTGATCAATATCAAAAGATAATACAACTGATAGAATGTTCAATAATTTCACTGATCCAGAACCGCACAGCATTCTGGGAGATGTATGCAGAGAAAAGCCTTTAGCGGTCAGACTCAGTGCTAGCTAAGCTAGCTCCAACTAGCTAACTCACTCGCTCTCTGGTTGCCTAGCAACACCCTGCTGAGTAACTGGCGCAGCAATTTCAGGTTTGCCTCTTAAACGCTTAAAAATAAAAAAGAGAGAAAACAAAATGTCAGGCAACCAGTTTGACAGAATTTCAAATATTTAAAGGGAACCACGATTATTTATTAAAATATCCTTATTGGCAAATATTTATTTTAGATGTAAAGATAATACAGTAATAATACTGTAGGTTATTTAGTTTCTATAAATTTTAATAAAATATTGTCACAGGAATGTCGCCATGTTGTTCACGCTGCAATGCATTCTGGGTAAATGACCTGTAATGGTCCAACTGCCTGGCTCCTCCAGCCAAAACAGTGATGAGTTATTAAGCTTTTTAATTCGAACCGGATCATTGAAACCGATCAGAACGTAGAAATAACAAGAGGTGATGAAGAGGAGCAAACAGAGGAAGAGGAAGAGTTGGCCCAAGGAGCTGCTGCTAGCTGAGTGAAGCTGACGTCAAAAAATCCAGCAAATAGTCTGAGTGGCTGGTGCTCCGTTAGTGCAGGTTTGGTTTCTGAGATATTAAATATTATTTTTAGGTCATCCAGAGGTCACCATCCCCATCTGGCTCCAAAACAAACCAAAGTGTGTTACTTCGTTTGTGCAGGTTTGTGCCGTTAAAACTACAGCAGCGAAGTTGTTTTCAGGTTGGATGTTCCAATATCCTCAGAGCGAGCGGCGCCTCGCTCCAGGTCGATCCGATTTCTGAACGCTCATGTCGGCCAGCCGTTCTCTCGCTCAGAGCTTCACTTAGGGACCGTCAACAAATTTCCCAACCAAACACTAAGAAACAAACGTAAACAGATTTCTTGCCTTGTGACCAACTGACACAAAACTCATGCTGTTACACGAGACGCACTGTTCTCTAGTGAATTTTTAGTCATACTCAATATTTTTAATAATTGTAATATTAAAAAGTAAATGTTTTTCTTCTTTTCGTATCATCCAGCCCAACTTTACAATAAACATTTATTTTAATACAAGTTGTGTTCATCTCTTTTCTATCCTCAAAACAACTGAAAATATGGTTTGCCTTTTGTATTCATCCTCTTTTACTCTGACACCCTGAAATAAAAAGTCTTGTTAGCTAACTCACCAACTATGTTGAGGCTTTTTTTTTTTACAAAATGTTTATTCATTTTCTTGCTCCAACGTGTGAGGATGGATGGACGAGTCTAATGTTGTTGATATCTTTTATTCAAGACATGAATTTATTGAGCTGGTTTTGCTAACCGTTGTTTTGCTAGCTGTAGCATTGTGCCTTCTGCTAACGTTAGCGCTTTATGCTAGCCGTTTATTTCCTTGCTGACATAAAGATGCTGCTTGTTTTTGAATAACTTTATTACATAAAACGTTGAACACATAACTACAAAAATGAGGACGAGGCATTTAAAGAGACAGCACCAAAACTAGTGGCTCTCAGGTCAGGGGTCAAAGTGGTGCCTGTGGAGCTAAAATAACCTAAAATTCAAACCGAAGCATCACAGTTCAGCTTTAACTGGACCACCATTGATGATTTAAATGTAAAAAAGAAGAATTTAAAAACAGAATGTGTGTCCATTAAGCGGCTTTAAGGCCACTAACACGCTACAGCATTCCTACCTGCAGACTGATGGCGCTGTTCGGTAGCTGGATGGCGGCGGCGCTGTTCGGTAGCTGGATGGCGGCGGCGCTGTTCGGTAGCTGGATGGCGGCGGCGCTGTTCGGAAGCGAGACCGGGACGAAGATCTGGGTTGTGGTCTGGCCTGTTGCGGTCAGCAGCGTCTGCGGCTGACCCAGGACCCCGGCAGGGTGGCTGATGAAGAACTGCTGCAGGCCGGGGGCGGCGGACTGGCCCTGGGGGACCGGCGGGGGGCCAGCCCGGTTCTGGATCTGAGCGATGATCTGGGTTTGGGTCTGGAGCTGCAGCGGCTTCCCAGCCGACACCGTCACGTCCTCCAGCTTCACCACCTGGGGGCTCAGGACGGCGGCGCCGGAGGAGCAGCTGGACAGAACCGGGCCCTCCATCTTCACGGCGCTGGAGCTCAGAACCGGGTCGGCCTGGCCCCTCTTCTCCACCTCCAGCTGCATCTTGAGCTCCTCCACCAGTCGCTGCTCCCGCTCCAGCTTCCTCATCAGATCCTCGATCTGCCGCTGCTTCTCATGCAGCCGCCGGTCCCGCTCCTCGGGCCGGGGCGAACCGGAACCAGAACCCGACTGGGCATCGGCCTCAGACATGCTGACGTCCGGCTGCAGAGCGACCGGGTCCGAGGGGATGGGCGAGTTAGGCGGGGTGGAGCACATCCTCTCCGGCGCCGCCTGCTGGACTGGAAGAACGACAGCAGGCGCTGCGGCGGTGGAGGAGGAGACCTCCATGGGCACGGAGGAGGCGGCGGTGGATGTGGGAACGCAGGGCGGAGCCGGCAGGGAGGAGTTTTCCAGGAACGGCTTCAGTCTCTCTATCAGGTCTGTTTTGGTTCCGGAAACCGGCAGACTGCGCAGCTTCAGCTCCAGCTTCAGCTCCGCCACCTGGAAACAACAGGAGGCAGAAATATTCACACCCTGAAGACTCACAGCTGCAGCAGCTCAAAGCAGAGATCAGATCAACACGTTTACTGGATCACTGGTTAGTCCAGGAGTTACTGAGATAAATTATTATATTGCTGCTTTTAGTCCATTTTCTTGTTTATAATTCAAATCCGCCTAAAACTAATAAACTAATAAACTTTGTAAAGAACACATAAACATAAAACAACCAAACTTACAGAGAAAACAGAAATAAGAACCAAAACTGAAACCAGAAATAAAGTGGATTATGATGTTTATTAATCATCAGAATGGAAGTTTTGGAGCTCATTTTAATTTATCATGGGATTAATTGAGTCACTGTTCATTGCGACAGATTAAGTGGAAAATAATTCACAGAATAAAATCTGAAAAGTTTACTTTGAGGTTTTCCTCTTTGAACGTTCTTCACTGTAAAACAACTTAAATTCAGTTTTAAACTTCTAGACTATGAATAAGTTTTTTAATGTGCTATCTTAGATTTGTTAATTACACAGTTTATACACTTTTAAAGATTTTATTGCATTTTTATTCCTGACAGGAACCTTTGTCTTCATACGTTTCTGGTACACTGTTAATTCCGACGCACAGCGGTGGAAGCTGCTTCTCTGGTCCGTCTGGGGCTAATTTCTGACTAAGTGATCTGATTGGACAATGGATATGAGTTTTGTAGTGTTCATGTTGTGCTAACAGCAGTTAGCCTAGCACTGAAGCTTTGCTAGCCTAAAGTAGCATCTGGATGCTAACATGTAGCAGCTAATGGTAATGTTAGCATCCACAGTCCAGAAATATCTCTGATGTTCAGATCTGATATTTCTTCCAATAATTTAGCAGAAAAATGGGTTTGAATTGAAAATGTTGCTTATTTTGTCTCGACTAAAATATAATTAATTACAGACCTAAAATGAACTGGATTAAAGATGTTAACTGATTCCCAACAGTATTTTAATCTAAACCATCCCATAATATCTCTAGTTGAATGTTTGTTCATTTCTACTTCCTTTGTTTAAATAAATCATTTTGTGTGTTTAATGTGAGTAAATCTGGTAAAAACTAGAATATTTCTGCAGGTGTGTGGATACCTTCATCTCGTCCAGGTTGGCTGGCAGGACTCCTGGCTTGCGATTGGCCAGCAGGTTGTTGGGTCGCGGCGGCGCCGGGGGGCCGGTGGGCAGAGACACTACGACGGAGGAGGGGAGGGCGCCGACGCCGCTGCTCTGACCCTCCGCCACCGGCCTGCAGCAGGACAGTAAGAGGAGATTATTTACTATTTATGATCCATATCACTTGATCAGAAAATCTGAAAATGTCAACATTACGAAAACTAGCTCTGCTCCAAGGGTTTCACATTTCAGTAGGATGGAAAAAGGCTTAATTAAAATATTATTATTGTCATTATTATTATTATTACAACAGGAGAAAACAGGAAGTAGGTTAGCTATGCTAGCTTGACTTTGATAATTTTAACATGTTGCTGCAGTTTGGTGTGTTTTGGTTCAGTTGGCCCTAAAATAAGAACACACACTTACATACACATAAAGGTATTGGTTTATTAATACGACATCCATCCACATGTGTTACTGGTCTGGACAGAACCGGTTAGCCGCTAACGCTAGCAACGCATACCTGCAGCCATTACCACACATCAAATCAATAACTATTAAATATTGCTGAAGGTGCTAGTTTTTACTTTTTCACAGAAACTAGAGAAAAACAGACAGTTCTAAACATCTGGCAGAGATCTTAACAATTTTTTAATTCATTTCTAATCCAGTTTCTGTAAAATGTGACTTAAATTGTTATTTTGTTCTGTAAAATATATTTTGTTCCTGTATGTAAACCAATAAACAGTTAAACAACATCAGCTCAAACGAAATTGTCTGACTTGTAAAGTAAAATATATTTACAGTGACATAAAACAAACAGAAACATTTTCAGTTCTGGAGTTTTTATGATCAGCCTGAACACAGTGGTGCTTGATTGATTAGCTAATTAATCAATCTAATTAAATGTGATTGAATCAGAGAGACGTTGTGTGTCTCTGTGTGTGTGTGTGTACGTGTGTGTGTGTGTGTGTGTGGTCCCCTACTTGAGCGGCGCCGGCAGGATGGTCTGGTAGTTGTAGTGCTGCTGCTGCTGCTGACTGAGGATCTGCAGCTGCAGGAAGAGCTGCTGCTGCTGCAGCAGGCGGGCGTACGACGAGTCCATGGGCGGCTCGCCGGCGTCCTGCTTCTGGTCCGGAGGGACGTACTGGTGGTACTTCAGCTTCTTCACACGCGACTTGGCCTCTTTGCCCTTCTTGCTGCGGCTCTTCTCAGACAGACTTTTCTGTTGGCTTTGCTGGAATTTAATCAGAAAAGAAACTGAATAAATTGATCTGCAACAGGTTTCACACAAAACGCTCCTAAAGTGTTAAAAATAATAAATATAAAGATGATAATAATAGTAATATACTGTTCAAGGCAGTGCAATAACAATGTTATTTATTAAAAGTAAAAAGAGTCAAACAGCGAACACAGCAGACTATCGCCATGACGACAAAGTGCTGCTCCGTCACATACAATCCTATAAAAACAAACTGAAGTTTATGATGAGTTCACTGTAAAACACAAAACTACACCAGGTATTTGTCTAGTTTCTAATGCAAATATATCACACTGAAAATAAAACTAATTTAAGTAACTTTTCAGAAAGACACCGGAGCTTTTTAGAGTCAATACTTACTTAATATTGATTTTTTTAAAAAGTATTAGTTTCATTGACAGATTATTCCCTTGATCAAGGTGAAATAATCTGCCAGATAATCTGTCAATATTCCAAGAATTATTGACTGCAAATAACCTTTATATCTGACTGAAGGGCCGCACTGAAGTGAGTAAGTGATGTATTATTTTTAGTGTAATAAGATATTTTCATCAGAAACTAGACAAAAATACCTGGTAGGGTTTTGTGTTTTTACAGTGAGCTCATCATACGTCATATTTGAAATTTTTACAGTGATCTGATTGGCTGTCCTCGCTGCAGGTGTGCTTGTTTTGCTTCAGGGGAGTCGGAGCGTCGTTCTCACCTTGACCAGAGTCGGCCCCGGTTTGGAAGCAGCGGGTGCGGCGGTGGGCGGGGCATGATGGACAGGTGGACAGGTGAGAGGCTGCTCATTGGCTGAGGCCGGCTTTGGGAAGTCTGGGCTTGGAAGAGGCTGAAGCAGCAGAAAAGGAGTTGAAATAAACATG
Source organism: Alfaro cultratus (assembly GCA_903066825.1). NCBI lineage: Eukaryota > Metazoa > Chordata > Actinopteri > Cyprinodontiformes > Poeciliidae > Alfaro > Alfaro cultratus. Next base: position 2,869 of record CAEFZX010007221.1, on the reverse strand, counting down.
AGAGTAAAACCTCCTGAAACCAGCGGGGAGCGCTCTGTCTCTGACCTGCAGAATGGCGAAGCCAGGCAGTACTGCAGGCGCAGGGGCTGGGGGCGGGGTTTCCGGGACTCTGCTCTCTCCAGGTGAGGGGGCGGAGCCTTGAGACTCCTGGCTGGCTGGTTGCTCCGGAGACACGGGGTCGTAGCAACCGTCCTCCTCCAGAACCTTGGGGTAGTTGACCTGGCCCACTGCGGGTCGGCAGCAGAGCAGTCAGTTTGGGCCGCGCCCAGCGGGGAATCCTGGCGGCGGCGGCTCACCTATGATGGCCTCCTTGAGGCTGGACGCCACCGGCAGGATGTTCTTCTCCACCAGCTCCATGGGGCCGGGCCGCTGGGCGATCTTCTCGTTCAGGTTGTCGGCCAGCCGCGCCCGTTTCAGCCTCATCTGGGTCGCCTGCAGCGACGGCTCCGCCCCCGTCTCTGCAGGGGGAGGAGCCAAAACGTCACGCACTCAGAAAAACAGCAACGGCGACGCATCACACGGCTTTAACTAAACAAAGATGGAGGACAGCAGCACCTTGCAGGATGTGCATCCGGACCAACTCGGCGCGCGCCGGCCGGCTGCGGATCTTATGCTTCAGGAAGTTCTCCGTCTGAAAACAAGCCAGGATGTCAGCAAACGATTCATCTCATTAATCTATTACTGGAATAATAACCAACTGATTTAGTAATCGACTTTTAACTGGAGCATAAAGACGCTAAAAAACAAATAAAGCCAAAACTGAACAGAAAAATATAAACGTTTAAGATAAAAATCTTCTTCATCTGTAAATCTGTTCTACCAGAAATCCTGAAGTTCAGTTTCAGCTTCACATTCTGGAAAATCTCCTATTAATCACCTTTAGCTATTCAATTATTAATCAATAATGATCTCCAGATCAGTTCTGCTCTGCAGGGGCTTCAAACTTTATTACATTTTAGGCAAGAAATGTTTTTTATTCCAATTAAGGAATTGATTTATTATTTACATTTTTTAATCTGTTTCTAATATTATATAAAAACACTGAAGTGGTTAAATGGCCCCATTAATCATCACAATAATTGATTACTAACAATACATAACAATGATAGACAAACTTATGAGCTCAGCTTTAATAAATTATTAAAATTAGTAAAATCTCTAATAAAAGATGCAGATCTTGAGAACTTCTGCTGATCGAGGTTTTCTTTAAAATGCATCTAAATCACAGAAATAACTTCAAACTAATATTATCAATAATGACCAATAATTTATCTCCATCCTTTTCAGGCATGAAAATAAAAGCAGAATTCCCCTAAAGAGATTTTATTATCTCTGGTTTAATATAACACAAACTGTCAATAATATGTTTCTGTGTTTCTGGCGCCTTCTATCAGCGGCGGCCATATTGGATAGTGAACTCAGAGTTTCCATGGTTTCGTTCTGAGCAGAAATCTGAAGCGCGTTCAGCGTTCAGGAGGCGGTGTGGCGTTTTCCTCACCCTGGCTCGCTCCAGGCTGCGGATCTGGCCGTGGAACGCTGCTGGACTCTTCAGAGCTGCGACACAAACACAGAGTTCAGTTCTCCTCCTCGTCCTGTGGCGGCCGGCCTGGAAGACATTTACCGACTCGGACCCGAGCGGGCGGCGGCGCGCGAAGCCGCCACCGCGCCCCCGGCGGCGTTACTCACGCGGCATGATGCCCTGGTCCACCAGCTGCTCCCGGGTCCGCCGCTGCTGCAGCCGCAGCTGCAGGACTGCAGGGAGAGCAGAGACGCGTCATGAAGCAGAACCACAGAACGACACGGGCAACAGGAAGCTGACGCTCAGGGCGAGAGCCAACGGTAACCATGGAAACGCATCACTTCAGGCCGGACGCCGCTCTGACCTAACCAGAGGTCTGTGGATCAGCCGAGAGCCGCTTAGACACCTTAAACCAGGGGTGTTCAAAGCGCGGCCCGGGGGCCGTCTGCGGCCCTTCAAATGACTCTGGGCGGCCCTTAATCAGAACCCAACAATAATCTGAACTTGGTTTGGACGTTCAGGCAGAAAACACAGATTTAAAATCAAAACTAATTCATAAAAACTGACAGTTTTACTAAAATAGAGACTTGGACATTCCCAGTTCATAAAGTTTTGAAAATAGGGGAGCTGCGGTGCTGCGGGGTTCAGGCCTCAGTCCTCCACACCGCCGCAGGTTCGATTCCCGGCCTGCCGAACTTTAGCCCCATGTCTTCCCCGTTCTCTCATCTGTCCTGTCAGTTCACTAGAGCCAATAAAACCTGAAAACAAAAGTTTTCAAAATAAAGCTGGAGTGACACAAAAAGAAAACGTAGAGAAACATCAACCTGAAAAGAAGCAGAACCGCAGGGCTCAGCTCACACACTGACACACGGCCTAGTCAAAGTATGCAGGGCAACGTTTTCCCAACAGACTTCCTGTCGGCGGAAATGTTCTGCTGCTCAGCTCCACAAACACATCATGACCTTTGACCCGGGAGAGAGGAATGACCTCACAGATCCGGAATGACAAACAACGTCTGGGCACAAACTCGGAAAAACACGAGCAACAGAGGGGCAACAGAGAGGCAGCGGAGGGGCAACAGGGAGGCAACAGAGGGGCAATGGAGGGGCAACAGAGAGGCAACAGAGGGGCAATGGAGGGGCAACAGGAAGACAGCGGAGGGGCAATGGAGGGGCAACAGGGAGGCAGCGAAGGGGCAATGGAGGGGCAACAGAGAGGCAGCGGAGGGGCAATGGAGGGGCAACAGGAAGACAGCGGAGGGGCAATGGAGGGGTGTAATGGAAAATGTTGTAATGTTCTCCTCACCCCTCCTGGTTATCTGCAGAGTCTTATCATGAGGCTGGTCAAGCT
>CAEFZX010007220.1:0-21337 GCA_903066825.1 Alfaro cultratus | reverse complement strand
CTCTCTGAAATTAATTATAGTGATTCAAAGAGCCCTGACACACAATACCATCTATAAATTTAATAGCACAACAAAAAATTTAATCTTTATGACACTTAAATCCAATTTGCATAATAATTTGGAACACAGTGTATATAAAGTTTTAAGACTATGAATGTAAATTTTACATGAATTAAGTGCTATAGATAATTATGATACTAAAAGGGTTTGGAGGCTGGAGGAATGATGATTTATGCAATGTTTATTTTAAAAAAAATAAAAAAAAAGAAATCATTATTGCTTTCAATAATAGAGTATTAGTCATCTTGGAAATGTGTCACACTGTTTAGATATTTCCTCTCATCAAAATTTGGAAGAACAAAAGTGAAACAGCTAATTTTCTCTTCCTGGAACAGTAAGAAAGAGCCTCCCGTAAACATTCAGACTATCAAACACTGGACACCTGGGAGGCCGTCGAACCATCGGACGTTAGCAACTGCATATGTGCAGCTCTCTGGCTTTTTGGAGAGTTTGCCGTTGCATGAATTTGTCTGATGGCGGGATGTTGTGTTCGTTTTGTCACGAGTGTCAGCCACCGTCTCACTCAGACTTGCAGTCAGACGACATTCCAGACAACCTCTGGCCAGCGGCAAAAAAAAAAAAAAAATGACACCGGCACACAAACGTTCTCTCTCTCTCCCTCCAGCTTGCTCGATCGGTGCCGAGCTCGTTTGCGCGAGGTCTGCTTTCAGAAATAAACGGCTGACCCTGGTTTCACTTCATTCCTCCGCCTCTCTGCGCTCTCCTCCAGACTACCTCACCGCTTCCCCTAATCTCGCCTCTTTGGACATGTAATGATGTCACCCTTGATCTGACACCATTCAAATCCCACATCCCCCTCGCTGCCTCCACGTTTTCTCTTGCCTCTCTCCTCCCCCTCGCTCGCTGTTGCCCGTTTTACTGTAAGCCGTGTGACTGACAGCTGCAGCTGCGCAGCGCGTCGGCGGGCCCTCGCTTCAGCTGCGTAGCTTTGTAAAAATCTGACCCTCCCTCCAGCCTCCACTCCCATCAGGACAGCAGCCCTTCCTCCCCAGCAACAGGCTTCGAGTCAGGCCAAAAAAAGACAGATCCCGGCCCTTTTGGATGAGCTTCTACTTTCCACACTTTGCGGGGGAAGTAAAAGGTGAACTCACTCCGGTCTGTTCTGTATCAGAAGTAAAAGGATCGGCAGAAAACTAAAAAAGAAAGAAACAAAAACAAAAGAGGCACACCTTTTTAGAGAGTTATTATAGTTGGCGTTGCCTAATCTAACTCAAACTCCCCCCTTCTTCCTTCCTTTAAACCAACTGCAGCTCACAGAAATATTCTGACCACATCGGTGCATCATGATGAATTCTGAGAAGCAGGCAGATGACACACAAGGGAGAGGCGAGTGTGTGACTCCTACAAAAGCTCGGCGTGGAAAAACGATACGCCGAGGACCAAACATGACACGGAGCAGCAGCTGTGTGCTTTACTAGCGAGCGGGCAGCCGGCGCGCTGCAAACGTGTGAACGAAGCTAACGGCTAGCAGCAAATGAGCTTGAGTGAAATTTCTACTGAGATAGTAGTGAAAATGTTTTTGTTGTTGCTATTGTTGAAAGAAGACAGCTGATGTGTGGCATTCTAAAATATGTGTTAGAGGCTTGCATAGTTAGCATTAATAGCTTCCTTAGCCACACCTTAACTCTAAAGTTATCGTAATGGATGCCTGCATTTCCAAATCCGGCATGTTTTATGATTGATATTTTAAGCTCGAATGGATAAAACAACTTTTCGCTTATACTTTATAGTTGCAGTATGCAGCATTTAGAAACTATGTTTTTTTTATACTTTGTCATGTTGTGAGTAAGAATTGTATGCTGACAGCATGTGAGACAGATGATCTGTGAAAAAATAAATCAAGCTCTTTTTTCCTTCTGAAGAAAGGACAGAGAATACAAAGGTCTGTCAGAAACCACCAGTCAGAGCTATGAGGACAGTCTTAGCACTGTCAGTCATAACTCTCTGATATGCTACTGCTAGTCCTCCACAACGTAGCCTGACATGCCTGCTAGTTAGCATGTTCATGATCAGCACATTGAGCCAGTACACAAGCATGATTAACAGCACTAAGACACTCCTCTGGGCCCTGATTGGTTGTGTCTAGCAGAGCGGTGCAATCTTTAGGCAGGCATAGCAGCACAGGGAGGAGGTGGAAGAGCTTGATTTTTTCACAGATTATATCTCATACCATACCATAACAGCAAATTGACAGTTTAAACAAATATGGGAAAAATCCATTTTTTTTTAATAAAAGTTACATAGAGCAGCGTTAAGCCTTTCTGTTATGTGCTGAAAGTCTTGTTCTCTGCCTGAATGAACATCAAACATGTCATAAAAATACATCTACGCTTCTTTTGATTGAAAGAATCAAGAGTTTTCTTCACTCAGTTAAAGCATCTCATCAAAGACGATTAACCTTTATGCAACCTAGTAGAGCTCAAATAAGGTGAATTCACATAAAGATGTGATCTCAAGATGCCCAACAGACGGTCACCAGTCAGATCCAGTCATGCATTAAATTAGCCCATATTGTAACCCACCTATTTTTAGTAAATCTTTATAGTTTATCATTTTCAGATTTTCAAAGCTTCACTCTAAACATCCGCCTAAGTTTTTAAGATTTAAACACACAGCCAGTTTGTCTCACTGACCATTTTAAGTCTCACAGAATCTGCTAGATTTAGCTAAATCCCAACCCGCAGCATGTAAGAATCCAAACTATAAACATGAAGCACTACTGTAAGTTTCCTCAAACTTTACTTGTTGTTACCTGACCACATCAAGAATCTTTCAACTGTTTTGGATGAGAGTCAGAGAGAGAGAAAAAAAAATAAAGTCAATCTGCTGATGGACTGCTGAGCTCACATTTGTGACACACACAAGCGTACACACGCCCTTCCCAAATACGGCTGTAAATCTCCAGCGAGATGCCAGTGCAGGCAGTCCACCTCCACCCCCTTTCACCCGCCATCAGGCACGGTTTCACAACCGGGAGTCGAATCCATATACGAGCCGACACTCCAAGCAGCCAGCGCAGCTCGCTGTAGACAGGACCACATAGCCGGCTAATGAGAGCCGTCGCTCGCTATAAACCGTTTGTTGATCTCTCAAGACATGACTCTGTACTGATGGCAATGGGGCTCAAAAGAAAAAAGGGGTTTTTGATCTGCCTTGGCGCAGCCGGGTTGTATAAATAACAATCTTCACATTAAATCAACATGACTTCTGAGGACTGGAAGTGTCTCTAGTCTGACTTATGCATACAGTGGAGGAAAACATACTTCTGCAGAAAGTAGGGCAATACTCACAGGTAGAGCGATACGATGTTGGAAGCGGCCCGTCCTAAATCTGGTATGGACGTCAGCTCATTGTGATGCAAGCGCCTGCAAGGGACAAACAGTAGGTCAAGAGAAAAACAGGAAACGTTTAAGCTAAAACAAACCCATTAACGACCCACAGAAACATTTGAGTTAACAAGAGCTGAATTTCTAACAAGACTCCAATAAAAACTTCGCTTTTCTCGAGATCACACGGACGCTTTTGAGCCTTTGTGAGTTCGCTGAATTCGATCTGGACATAAATCAAAGCATTTCAAATACTACTTGTCACGTCTGCCGCAGAGCAAGCGGCAGGTCATTCTTGTAAAAACCCAAAAATAACACGGGAGTAAAACAGATGTCCAGGAGCGTATGACTGGTGGACCGGCCTGCCAGAGATGTCACCAGTGCGTGTATTATCTGGCCAATGTGTGTCTGTGTGTGTGTGCGCGTGTACGTGTGCTGCGCGCTGGCGCTGAGTGACACGAAGCCAAGCCCCTCTCCTCGCCGTATAAAATATTTACAAGGCCAGTGCTGGCCATAGTATCGGGTGGTGGAGGGGAAGGCTTAATATAGAAAACCACCACTTAATTCTTAATTGGACTTAGTTCAAGGCGACACACAGGAGGATGCTGCTGGGAAGCACGCTGACATTGGTCCGTATCGAGTCGTTTACAGCGCAAAAGTCTCACTTTTTCACACTCTGTCACCTTATAACCACTGGCTTCAACGTGTTTTATAACACAAAGTGGAATGCTGCTCAATATAAAAATCTGAAAAGTGTGGAGTATTTAATCCCTCTTATCTTTGAAACCCCACAAATGTGGCCTTTACTGAAAAGGAGTAAGTTTCCAATTTGTCCATAAGACAAGCAGAGGACACATAATCTTTTGTTGGTGAAACACGGTGGTGGCAGCATTATGCTGTGGGAATGTTTTCTTTTCTGCTGAGGTTGGAGTTGATAAAGAAAGATGGTTGGTGTGCTTGCTACAAACACACACACACACAGTAAAACTCATTACTGGCATTTTCTGGATTATCTAGAACGCTTGAGACAAGATTTAAAGACAAACTCAGGCTGAAATGAAAAAATAACACGATTTTGAAGAAGATGTATAAGAATCTAGAAGTAAAATGAGCATTGAAGCAAGATGACCATTTTTATTTTTCCAAAAACCAAACAGCCACCTTTCCTTAAAGTCAGATTATTCTGGCATTGGCCAGACTGTGTCACTGAATATGAATACTTTGGTAAACAACTAATGCCCTCGTTAACACGTTCGTATCTTTTGTGCACTGTTCTCTCTGCTAACAAAGCTAACAAGGTAGAAGAAGGTGCTTTGATCAGATAAACTCAAAATGTTAATTTTTGTGATTTTTAATTGCAGAAATGTTCACCATGAAGTCTTTTCCTTCCGCTTTGAAAGTTATGTAGTACTTTATGTTGGTCTGCACATTAAACATATTGAAGCTGTGAGAAAACTGGAAGAACTTCAAGGGATATAAATGTGACAAAAGCACTAATTTGAGTAATTCAGCTCAATACTTACAGTTCACGTAAATTAGGAAGATTGGCAAAGGCTTCAGCGCTGAGAGAGGCCAGCTTATTCCGTCCAAGATCCCTGAAACATGGAAAAAAAAGAGAAAGGTTTTAATACAAAAAGCAGACCACAGCTACATGCGGTATCACATTTTAGCTTAGCAGCTGTTTAAAGCTTTTCTGTCAAACCTATCTTTTCTGACAAAAGGACTCTGATCAGTTGCAGTAATTACAATTACATCTCCCATTTGACAAGCAGCCTCATCTGTACGTCCGTACGTCTGGAAACACTGCAGTACATAAATCCGGTTGGCCTTCAAGGGAAAGCTTCGGATCAATACTGTCGATACAGAGTGCCTCTCTCCTGGCTCACTTTCCAAACATGACCCACGGGCCATCCATCTGCAGCAGTCAATTTGCACTTTAGGCTAACAGCTTATTTAATAGCTGGCACTTGACTTGTAAGGAGGCTTATTAGAGAACGATTTGTCCGCTGATACGGCGATACTGTCAAACAACAAGTGAAAAAGGCTGCATTTGACATCCCGACACCTCATGAAGAAAGAAACACTGGTTTAATTCAATTTATTCTGACCGTTGCACATTGCCAGAGCTTCTGCAGGTTTCACCGATTCAAGTTTAAGACTTTTTAAGACCTTTTCAAGACCATTGTGAATGAGATTTAAGATCTATATGTCCACAGAAATATGCAAACTTCATCCAGCCAACTGGGCATAAATTTGGACTTGTACGTGATAGACGCAAAACGTTAGCTAGCTAAATAACAACAGTATGTTAGCAGCTGGTTACCAGTATCTTCAACTGCCTCAAGTCAAGGACCACAATGAAGATGATTGTGTGTGACTCAAGCTATTGCCTGACAGAAAAAGTCCCACGAGAAATCCAACTTCTTCCAGCCAACTTGTGAAAAGTTAACTAGCTAGCTAGCAAGTGTATGTTAGCAGCTAGTAACTGATACACTCAACTGCCTGGAGTCGCACAACGCAGTGAAGATGTCTGCATGCGACTCAAACTTTTGACTGACAGAAAAAGTCCCAAGAGAAAAGAAAATACATAGAATATATGAGATTAAATAGTCCTGCCAAGACTAATACTTGTAATTAACATATTAAAAGCCAACTTACTTTTTTAATGAATTTAAGACATTTAAAGGTTTTAATGTTAGATACATGAATTTAAGACTTAAGGGTGCGTGGGCCCGCTGGTTATGAAATATAAGAAAATGAGGTGATGTCACCCAGGTGAGGTGGGGGTTGCCAAGGTGACCGCAGATTCTGCGTGTGTGGTGAGCAGAACAAGGTTGAAGCCTGAACTTACAAAGTAAAGTTAACATTGTATTATGCAGACTGTGTGTTGGCAGAGAGAAGCCCACAGTGAGAGCGGTGTTTGTTTGTGTGTGGCGGTGGGGTTAAGTCGTGTGAGACAAAAGCAGCCCACAGCCGTGTGCCGCATTCCCTCCGCACAGACGTGACAGACGACAGGAGGGAGTTTCAGAGAGACGGCAGAGAGACCGGGGACACTTTTACCTGATGCAACACATTCCTCGGTCTCTTGTGTCAGCGTGGCCTTAAAAGACCGCGGCAGGAGGCGGAAACGAAGGCAGAAGCTGTTACTTCGTGCGAGACATTTTAGAGAAAGTCGAAGGAGATATTAAGGAAGCTAATGTGTTGAGGGTGGGTTAATAGCAGGGTGCGTGCCGGTTTTTAAAAACAATCTGTCTCAATCACCCTCTGACTTGACAGATTTGCCTTTATAATCGTCTGTGCTCGCTTGCAGATAATGACAGCTTCTTTGCCCAGTTTTTTTTTGTGTGTGTGAGACGAGATAATAGCAGAGCATGCGTCTGCCCTCGAGGCACGGTATGCAGAACCCGACGATCCTGTGCTGGGGAACCTCCTATTGTGGGTTAGTTGGCCAAATTGTCATTCCCCCCATCTGCAATAGGGGCCAATTACAGCAGAGCCTAAAAATCCGTGTTCACACAAGTGGCCTCTGCCTGGAGGTCCGTATAATCAGCCAACACGTAAACACACTTGCACTCTAACAGGGTAAACTATGGAGAGTGATTCATACGCTCCAGGAACAGACAAAAACGTTTATTAGCCCGATTTTTGACTAAGAAATAGGGCAAAGCTTCTCGTCTAACGTATGAACTCTCTCACGATTGAAGTTTGAAACAAAAAGAAGTGCTCAACAAACAAAAGGGTGACTCACAGAAACAAAAAGGGAAGCATGTTTGAGAGCTAAACCTGCCATGCAGGTGCCAAAGGCCACGGCAACAAACGAAACTGGTCTTTTTTGTCGGTACACAGGCATGCGTGTGCCTTTCTCTGAGCCACCTGTGGTGTTTACACAACTGAGGTTTTTTTCCCCTCCACTTGTTTCAGACAGATTTATTCTCTTACCTATCAGATCAGATAAGTTTCACAGTGTTTCAACACCTACTGTGGCAGGAGATGGTGATAAGACCGGCTTTCCTGCCTCAATGACTCCCCCTCTAACTCCCCCTTCTCCCTCTTGAGAAAAAAAAGAGGGATGGTAGTTAATGCTTTCCAGAAAGTGACCTTAAACCCTTGGAGGCTGTTTTGTGGAAGAAACTGCTGTGACGGAATCAGAGCTACTGGCTGATTAGCAAGCGGAGAGATGAACATATAGATGTCGACAAAAACAAACTAAATCTCAGGAAAAATAATTGCTAAATTATCCTTTCGGATTCTAAGGTTTATCCACCAGAAATCTCTGCCACGTAATCAAAAAATGCCATGTTTAACTTCGCAGTACTGCTTTTTTATTAAGCAAGACTAACTGGATCTGACCTGGAACCAAAAACTGTTTTTCCCCACTGTTTTCAAGACTTTTGTACCGTCTGCCGATATGATGTATTATTATTTTTGAACAAACGATTGGCAATCAATCAGCCAAAGGTCAACATAACTTGTCTCCCGTCAGCAGAAGGTCCAGAAATCTGATATAAGAAGAGTAAAGGCTCATCTGGGATAAAGGAGCCACATTCTCAATCTCGTGGATCAAATCCCACTCAGCTGGCTGAACTCAACTCCAGGAGAAAAATAATTTCCTTCACTACACCACAAATTCAATGACATTTCTAAATATTCTGTCAAATTTTGGTAAATTTATCTGTCAATCCATTCTTGGCTTTTCCCATTCTGGCCCCAGCAATATTCTCCACTCATCTCTGGGGTCCCCAAGGTGTTCCTAGACTATGAATATATATAGTCCAACTAGCAAGTTCTGGGTTTCTCCTCACAGTAGGAGATATCCAGAAAGCATCAGACGAAAACACCGTCTGCCCTTTTCAGATGCCAGAACTTTCTCTATCGACTCCTTTCAGACTGGAAGAGCAGCAGATCTATTCCTAGTTACCTCCAGATAATTCCGTTGCGAGTCTTTAAAAGGCACAAAGGCAAAGTTTTTAGACAGCGTAAAACTTTGCATGTTCTGTGTCACATAGTAAATTGCTCATCGGGGAACTGTGTTCACATCAAACTGTTTTGTATGCAACACCAAACTTATTAGGTTGAGAGTTGGCTCAACAAGAGTACGTTGGATGCCCTGGTGGAGAAGAAAGGGGACTAGGCACCAAACTGGCTCAGCAACCTTCCTAGTATTTGTTCGTATTGTGGGAAATAAAGGAATTTGTCACGAGAAAAGAAGGCAATCAGAACACTCCACTATGAATCTCAATCATCCGCAGAGAATGTGCGCAGAATTCATGCGGACGTACACCCGAGAATGTTGGACCCTTAACGCTACTTTATGGTTTACTGCAGACAGGATGCTAATCTGCCAATCTGTCCACTGCCCCATCCAGTCACTTGCGAACAAGGCATTACAGGGTAACATTGAGAGGGATGTAGTGCATTACATCAACTTATACGTGTCAACTCGAACCTTTAAACACACAGGGATGCGTCGTGACAAGGTGTTTTGAATTGACCGAGTGAGGAAAGGATCACAAAGCAACTTCGCCACTGGTATGAGTTTAGAGGAATGTAACTGGACCAGATCCCTCATTACTGGAGGGGAGGCCACAGTTCATCAATCTTTCTCCGTCCTCCCATCGAGACACAGCTTGTACACCTCTGGGTCGAAGCCATTCATCTGTCCCTCTGCTATATTGGTTGAAAGTTAACATTTAACACCAGGCACCTTTCTTCAATCCCAACCAAGTTGAAATAAACTTCTACAAAAGACAAATTACGAAGCTCATAAAAGCTTCATCCTGCTGAGTGACTTTCTTTAGAAGAAAAGCAGATCTCAGCCTGCAGCGGACGTTTCAACACTGGACCATTCTGCTGATGTCACAACAAAAACTCATTAAGAGGCTTGAAGAGAAAAAAGAAATAGCTGTGGTCCGGCTGCTGTGGTCATACAGTAGGAGTACCAGTGGTGATGTCACAACATATGATACCAGACTTGTAAGTCAGCGGACGGTCTGTTTGCGGGAGGACGTGGGGAATGAGGGAGCAGGGACACTCGCACATAACAGGCATGCATCATCATTATCTCTCCCGTTTCTTCAGTAGATAAGCGGGGAGTGAACTTTGCTCACTGAAAGTGTGAAGTGATGTCAATGATGAGTCGAAAGCGAGTCCCCGCTGCGAGACAAAAGCCCTTTAATGTGCTCCATTTCAGAGCATCATAAAGCTGGTCAAAGAATAACCTGCGCGTCAGAGAGCCAGACGCACACAAACGCACCGCTCTTCCCGTCATTAAGGGGCTGCTTTATGGCTCAGCAACTGCAGAGAGAGTGTACACAAAGCTAACACCCGCTCCAATTTACACACAAGTCGTGCATCGAGAGAGCGGAGGGATGATGGTCTCTTATCAGCTTTGATGAGCATATGCCAGCCGATAGCATTTGCTATAATAAAGATAAAACTGACGAACTAAATTTTGGTCAAAACACAAATGGGCGTAAAAATCCTGGAAAAGCAATAAGAGATAATATTTAACAAACACATTCCCACCCCAACAATACACCAAACAACAAAGCAGAGAGAGGCTTTGAAAAACAGTCGGCTTGGAAGGTTTGGCTCCGATTCTGAAGGTGGCCCACATCTTGGAGCCACGTGTTCTTCCTTGCTGCTGCTTTGGGAAAAATGGCGGAGTAGGAGATGGGAGGAGAAACAAACAGGCACGAGGCAGAACAAACCGTGCGCTTACCCCTGAGGCGCAGCGTGAACCCATGGCCAGACCCACCGGCTTGGACGCTAAAGAGGTCCACAAAGACTTGCTAAGTCCCCACTGCACGCATGCTAGCTCCACAGGCACACCGGCCCTGCACTAAACCCCGGGTTCAGATGAGATGACAATGTAATTTGTTACAAATGGCGCCAGACATTATGAGCAGAGGGAAATGAGTGTCTCCAATTAATCTGAAAGAATAACATAACACGCTATGTCTCTTTAGCTAGGCTATTGGTACAGTACTACAAGCGAGGCTGACCTTCTGCTCTTATCTTCAAAGTGCGGAAAAAGATTGTTTTGTCCAATTTCTCCCAACCCCTCCACCCCAATGTTGTTTGTTTTACTCACAGAGCAATAATTACCAGTGATGGTAATAATTTCAAGTGCAGATTGCTAGACACTGAGGTTTTACAGCTCTTTTGGAAAAGATAAATGGAAACACAGTTCCTGCAAATCTGTCATTTCAAAATCTCATTCCTTCCCAGTATCCAATTCCCAGTTTTTTCCCTGATAGTTTTTCCGACATTCTGGACACCTGAGAATTAAATATTTACTTTAGGTTTTTCGGTACCTATCATAAGTAATAAAATTGAAATAACCAGCTCTATTACTAGAGCTCAAATATTTAGAAAATCTGGACTGCGTTATGGATAACCCTACATCAAAAACATATGTCAAATTCTGTAATATTTGTGTTTGTAAAATGTCCAAAAGGAACCGTGTCAACACTTTTTTTGTTACCAATACACATCAGATCTAGTTCAGCACCCCATCCAATTTAAAACACTGATTTGACAGGATCTAGAGCCCAAAATAATTAAAACAAACGCTGAGATGTAGAGCAGAGAATTGGGGAAAAAAACTTGTTTCAATACAGCAAATCAAATATAAAAGATTTACTTTACATCCTATAGTTTTCATGGAAACGATGACACACAAAACTCACCAGACAGTACAAGACATACATGTTCCTTTTTTAGATGCTTTCAGACAAGTTGCGTTAGAGTGGCTCCTTGATTCTACAGGGTTAGGGATCGGGTCAAGTACAGTATGGCTGCTGAAACTCAACTCAGCTTTTCAAGACGACGGTTACGGGGCCTTTTGATTTCCTCAATGTGGAAAATGCCAAAGGAATCGTGGAATTTAACAAACATAATGGAATCCACAATTAACCAAGGAATCTCACAGAAGTCGCTGATATTGGCGAGTAGTAAAGGATAAGTGACTTCTGTAGATGCACCTAATGTTTCAGTGTCTTTCAAAGAATTATTGCTATATGATTTAAAAAAACTGAATGTTCTGCTGAAATTCAGCATTTTGCTGTATTTGTGAAACTTGAACTATAGTAAATGTGGACCTCTTTTTTTCTGGTTGATAAATAAGGTTAGAATGGGGAAAAGTAGAATTTATCATTAAAAAGAACTATTTTTGTTGAAATTCAGATATGGAATAAGAAAACCCAAATATTTTTCCATATTTAATTAATTCTTCTATCAAACTTGAAAGTGAAATCAACTAACTCCAGACTTTGAGACTAGGTAGGAAACCTTCAGGCAGGCTAAAAAATAAAAAGATCCAGGGTCCAAAATACAATTATTTGATCCAATTCTTTCCTCACCCTTTGAAGCCATGTGTGTTTTCCAGTCAGAAGTCGATCTACTTTACGTGGTACCTCTCACTCTCCCTCCAAGTCACACTGTCGTCCCCCACTTCCCCCTCCAATCTCCTCCAGATTTCCAAACTCTTACCAGATGTTGGGACTTCACAGATGATTCATTGATCAACTTCCCTTTGTAGACACTGACTTTGAGAGGGAAAAAAAAAAATCCCCGAAAGACTTGGCACTGTATGCTGTCCTCACAAAAGTGACATCTATTCTGCGGAGCGAATTCTTCCAGAATGACTTGTGGCAGCAGCTGTTTGATTATCATCAAAGCCGGAGCGAGGCCAAGGGCTCATCCCGTATCTTTGTGTATTTGTCAGACTTTATCTCACTCTATCAGACTTTATCAAAGAGTGGGTCACCCTCGACTGTTTCTTTCTAATTTATTCGCAGCCAACTTGTTGCATGAGTTGTCTCACATAGTCAAAGGATAACCAATGGAAAAAAAAAAGAAGCTGTCTGCCTTTTTCTTTTTTGTTTTAAACATTCCTAATGGAAACTCCTGATGCCTTTAAGGGACAGCTAGATAAGAGAGGAGAAAGTGAAGAGCAGCTGATAACAATCAGTGCCAGTGATAATAAACTCTCCCAAAGCCTCGAGTTGGGACTTTAAAATATCCGCCAGAGGACATGCGAGTCATAAGGCTAGCAAAACTATGATAATAAACAAACCGGGTATAATCACTCCCCAAACCACAAAATTACAAGGCTGTGGAGTGAGAAATGCCCCAGAAACCACAAGGGGCTCAGCCTTGCTGAGTGGTGCTGCTGTTGCTGCATCTCTGCCCAAACCGCTGAAATGTTCGTGGAGTTTTTTTGTTCTCTTTTTTTTTCTTTTTCATACATGACGTGCCGCGCACTAGTCCACCCCCGTCCGTCACGCTTAAAAGCTTGTGTATTTACATATTTTCCATACCAAGCAGTGGGTTGGAATAAGGTATAAACAAAAACCCCACACTAGGACGATGTTGCGTCTCTGACAGCATGTGGCGTTAAAACCAGACTGGTTTGTAACGTTTCATTTCCTCTGGCTTCACCCATGCATGTTACGACGTGGGTGACGGTGGCTGAGGTTTCTGACCGCTGACATAACTTTTCCCAACAAGTGGAACCAGCCCGAAGGCAGCACCAGACCTTCGCAATGATATAACACTTCCCCCACCTCCACTTCGCATACCTTGACACTTAATCCCCCCTTGATGCCGCGCCCCCTGTCCCCCCTACCACCATGCCTGTCATGAAACCACCGATTCTATTTCCTGAGGGTAGCAGCAGCCAAAGCCAGCTGCTTGGAGGTGGTGTAAGGTTTTCCACAGTGTGGTTGAAGGCGACAGTTTAGGGTTCACTTGCAACACATCGGTGTGGCTGGCAGGCACGCGCCAAGATGAGATTTAAAGAGAATGAACAAAAATACAACAATATTTACACCAGAAATTTAAATGAAATCGCATAACCTCATTTAATGCTCTCAGATTTAAAGCAGAGAAGCAACAACTGCTAAAATTATATCATCATCTTTAAGAGTTATTGATTTCAATAGACAAATAGGAGGAATAAGAAACTTTAGAGACATTTGTTAAACGAAGAAAGAATATCATCTCTTTTTGCTTTTCTGATCTTTACAAACTGGCAGACCAACAACTTTGTAGTAGGTGGTTAGTTAGTCAAAGTGGCTGTAGAGGTGGATCAGTTTCAATTACAAAAGGCACGTCAAGGGTTTCAAACCCACAATTTCAACCAGTTCGTCCTTTAATTTCTCCAGCCATTGCAATCCAGACAAATTTTGACAAAAAGTAAAAGTAATAACTTTGACTAATTTTAAAATGTAATATTCAATGTCATATTCTAGCAGCAGAAGGAATAATTGTTGCTTTCATTTTGGATGAAAAGGAATTAGATCTTGCTCATTTGTGTACATTTTTTGTTTGAAATTCTGGTGTAAATACTAAGGTTGGTTAAGAAATTAAGAAAAAAAATGAGATAATGCAAGAACTGTTGAATACAGTTCAATCCAACTGGCTGAAATACATTATTCGGCAGGTAGTACTTAATTACAAGCCACATGAATCATATTATTTTATCAAATTTTCATCCAAACAGTCCAATATTGAACAATTGCGTTGATATCTTGTCCAGCTCAATCAAATACCACAATACACATTGTTAAGGTTATCCAGTTGTGAGACTATTAAAAAAAATAATAAAAAAAAACAAGTTTGTAAAGTAACAAAAAGGTTCAGCAGCTTTACATGGCCACAGGAAACTGGTTACTTCTTCTGTTCTCTCAATAATAGAGCCGAATGAACGACAAGACTGAAAAGTTTCTCAGAGTTTAAGAAATCAAAGGGTACATTGATAACAATAAGTGGCTTGCCAGAGGGAAATCTTATTTCCTCTAACACTTTACAAGCAGAGAACAACTGCGTGTTCTTCGAGATCATAACGCGTGGATGAAAAAACATCCAGACTGCATTAAACTCTGTAGCCTTTCATGAGGACTTTCCTGCGCCAGACACAGTGACAAACAGACACCCGGTATCTGCTTAATCTCCCCCTCTCTCTCTCCCTCCAACACAGCGAATCCGGGCCAAAATCAGCAACACTCATGCTTTTATTTACTCACAGAATCCCATTACGCCAGTGGCACTGTGGGCAAAAATGCTTTTTGCACACATTACACTGGCTGCAAATAAAATAAAACACCACTCCTGAGAGGAAGTACGCGACAGCGCAAGAGACTACTTGCTTTGTGTTTTGTTGGGCTATTCATCAATCATGAAGACGAAGCCGAACTTCTGAGGCTGATGGTCAATTTGCTAAACGTAAAGGAGCTCTAATGAAAAACAGCAACACATGTGGTTAATGAAGATATGCAAAAGTACAAGGGTATGTTTAAGTAGTGTAAAAGAACTGTGATTGAAGACAGAGCCGGACAAATCGCCGACGATGTAATAGTAGATGGTTAGCATTGATACTAAATGAGGCTACTTAAAGTAACAGTGAATAAAAAGGTCCGTATGCTGGTGTTCCCCAACACCTCGGCCCCCCTAGGTCCCTTGTTGGCTCAGCCTGCCCTGCAGCGGATGTGCCAACATGTTTGCTTGCCTGAATTCTCATCAAGGCCCTTTGTTCACGGAGGACTGTTACAATCAGGGTCCTGAGGGGTGATTATTTTGACAGCTGGAAAGCATTACTGTTTTGTTTTCTTCCACCAACAGTTGTGGCCTTATTTGTGCCAGTGATGGATGAGCTGCAGGATAAAACCTGCCCTCTGGGAAACCATCTTCTCTGCACAAAAACTCATCAAATGCTACTTTTTTCCCCCTCTTTTTTGTCTGCGACAAATAGTCTGAATCAATCAAGTTAGGTTAGAAAAATAAGGAGGTGGTTAAGTTTCTAAGAACGATTCATAATGATACACATTCAACCTGCAGAGGAGTCAGAAAACGACAAGAGGGTTAGGGTTAGTCAGAACATGCATGATGTTTAAAACAACTTGAACCAGGTTTATTTTGATTTTCAATACCCACTAAAGAACTGCAGGCAAGTTTTAAAAGAGAGTTTATTCTTCTGTAATAGACAGTTATTTCACTTTAAATTTTGTGTTTTTTAAATTATTATAATCAAAGTTAAAAGGCAATGCTGAAATGACATGACACAGTCACTCCACCACACTATCAGGTAAGGAAAATGTTTCTTTTGCAAGATTTATTCCGTCCTTCTTGAACAGTCCCAACCATCTTAAAATAGCGAAAACAGGAGGTTCATTTAAAGTTTTGAATTAGCTTGAATGATGTATACTTCAGTCACAGTTAGTAGATAATCATATAGTTCTAATAGATAAAGAGAAGGACTGAGTGAGACTATAGTATGTCACAGTTTCAATGTATTAACACAAAATATTAGATCTTTTTTTGCAGTCCTGCTGTTCATTACCAGATTTTGTTTTCTTGTCAGTCTTGAAAATGTCTTTAAGTTAGACTCTCTTGCAAATAGTATATTTGTTCCTAGACACTGGCAACATCCCTTTGCTCAATCTAGACAAGAAGAAAGTGAGGAAAAGTGGAATCAATACCATCCTTCCTAGCAGCCATACAGCTACGGCTAACCCCTCCTCTGGGGCTCACAGAGATAAACGATTCCACAGTGGGATCCTCCGTTCTTATGGCTGACTGTGGAAACTGGAAATCGCAGTTCGTATGAAACTAAGAATCAGACACAGAAACAAGAGAACTGCACTTAATCACAACCTTCTTGTAGATTTTTGATAGAATTCTAGAAGATAGACTTGTAGAAGACTTTTGATAATCGGCATCGAAAGTCCAGCCATCTTGCTACTACAAGGCATGACAGACACAAAACGTCACAAAAATCTTTCTGAAGAGCGTTAACAATGAACAACTTTATCGGTTTAAAATTGTTCAAAACCTGAGAGACCCCACATACGGCAATAAAGGTATGATAGATTTGGTCGTACAGAGTGTGGTGCAACACACCACACAGAAACCAATTTTCACTCGCCAACATTCAGGTGTCAGACGGAAAAATCTCGCAAAACCTCGCAAGACTAAACGTGAGTTCAGGGTAAATAAAGACGGCGGACTGGGAAGAAACGATGGGGATAGTTTATGGGTTATATTTAGCAGAGGAAAAAAAAACAATACAAAGTTGTTATGTCTTCTGTGTACTTTGGGGTTCCCCTCCGTGTTTCCGTCACCTCGCTTCCTGACTGGCTACACGTCACATTCAACAGGCCGTGTTCTCGTTTCTCCTCAGGGAACACTACACATGCTGTAGTATCGGGCCAAGACAATCCAACATCCCCCGATTCTGAACAGACCAGATCACTCTTAACGCACCACACACGTAAAGAGTGTCTGTTAAGATTATCTTAAGAGCCATCCCGATAATTTGGGTTGTCCTTAAGACCGTCAGAAGGTCAAAATCTGGACAAAAATCTGCATAAAAATATTGTAGTGTGAAGTAGGAATTAGTTAAAGCACTTCAGACACCTGGCGATGGGTCAAAACAACTATACTGGGGTTTCTTTGGGTTTGAAGGAACCATATAATAACTATTTTATGCACTGACTCCAGAACAATAGCATTTTCTCCCTTTGAGCAGCCTGCCAACATGAAGTTACTATCTCCCTTCTAGCTGAAATGTGCAACCCTAGGTGTTTCAAGAGATAATCCACAGCCATAAAGCCATTCCCTTTGAAAACAAAAAGGCTGCGGCCGCTTAAATCTTGACTGATAAGGTTTGGAGGAGATAGCAGAAGAAGGCTCGGAGCGACGCTTGGACTCACAGCAGCTGTTTTTAAGCAGAACATTTGTCCCACAGTAAGACAGCCGCAATCCACCATCCGAGTCTGAGCGCATGCATGATAAACTGCTGCTTACGGGGCGCAAGCTCCATTATTCACGTTTGGAGAGAGCTTCATTTTTTAAAAGAAAAAGTTGCATTCCTCACTTCACAGGGGGAAAGATAAACTGCTGCGAGCGGGAACCTATAGGAGCAGGAGCAGCGCTCGGGTCCTTTGGTCTTGAACCTCAGGTTTCCGGCAACGAACGGGAACCAAACGCAAGCAGATGTTGGAAAACCCTGGAACAAGACGCCTAATTGTCACCGATGATTATGCTGGAGAAGACGCCGCGCTTCGTGCTTTGGGGGGAGGATAGAGAGCGGTGTTGTCTTTGGATGAGTTGTCTCAGTCAGCAGGATGGTAGCTGAAGCACCCAAACACACTGGAGGATAGCTCGTAAAAATGTCCCAAAGTAGCTAATGTTCCTTAACGAGCTGACAGACAAGGTATCGACTGTTGTCAGTGGTACCCTGGCTGGGAAGCTGATTTATTTACTACAAATTCAATTTGAGAGCTATGGCTTCCAAGGCAGAAAAGGAAATGTGGATAGTACTCATCATTAATCTCAGGAGAATAATGACGAGGGTTTATTTGTTATGACATGTTTGTTTGCTCAACCCAAGCAAACATGTTTGCTCATTCTAACTCTAGGAACAGATTTATATTAGACTTTGGAAAAAGCAATAAGTTTAGCAGGTCAATTGATTTCAAATGAAAATATACTGCAGAAATGTTGAAAGAACAGAAAAAAATCTTTGACACTTCTAAACAGGTGTAACAGACAAATAAATGTTAACAGCAATCTGAAATCTTAAGTGTAAATCTGTAAAAACGCCTTTTTTATACATAAAGTTCAATGTAGTTATAAAGCTGACTCTAAACTGCTGTAAATAAGCCCAACAAAATAGGCAAAAATCATAAAGTAGTAAATTATCCTGCGCCAAATGTGTGTAATTATGTCATAGTCAACACTAGAGAGCCACAGAACTGTTCTTTTTTTCTGGAAGATATCGTTTTCCAGTTTTCTCTGAGGCATGGCTCCTAAAAGAAGAAAAGAGATGTAGCAGTTTATTTAACAAAAGTAGCAGACTAGTTTTAGTCATCCCAGACTTGTACCTGCTGTAGCAGCTGCACTCACAGAGCCGCCCCAAAATGTTCTGGGGGCTTCAACAGAATCTGATTCGGGGCCTTACGGCTGCTATCATTCGCTCCTGCCCAATGGACATCTCTATTATATCATCCATCTTTATACATTTGTGTCTTTTACATCAAACATAAATAATACAGTTAAGAAAATCAAAGCATTTCAAGTCAATTTAGAAATTTTGTTGAGAATGAGTGATGATAAATAATGATAATTTTAATTTAATTGCACTTTTTACACCTCAATTATGTTGTAAGGCTTAAGATTTAAATTTAAGATGTAAATGAACTGTAAAAAAAACAACCAAAGTTAATTTTCTTACTGTATCCTTTAAAATGAACATAGTAACTTGAAAGTAATGTGAAAATGTAACTATGTCAACTTATCTATGTACATTTTAGGCTTCACTTAAGTTTACTAACTTAACACCTATACAGTGAGGATTACATTTATATTTCCGGCTACAGGTTTCAGCTAACTATTCCAATGTGTGTTCTTCAAACCTGTTAAAATTTCACAAGTAGCAAATAAGGTATCACAAATATTTTAACTTTAATGCCATAGGCAAACAAGAAGGACAAGCCAGTTTAAGGAACAGATTTCTTCAGATGAGTCTTTGGCATCACCATAACCCATACCCCACTAGCCAGAGCTGAAACAAGTGGGGCATATAAGCGTATATTCACTAAAAACTGGTAATGGAAGTCGCTGAAACTCGGTGTGTGGGCCCAAAGCAGCTGCTTAGTTTGCTTATGCCTTTGACCGGCTGGGTCTGGGCAAAAGCAAGAAATTCTTTCTCTAGCTAAGATTTCTAGACAGAAAAGTCCCTTCCCTCATGTGTCCTCTGCTTTCCATCACAAGAGAATCTTTATCTCGTTGCGAAGTTTTTCCCCCCTTTATAAACCCGCTCACCCCGTTATGGACTGGTCAATAAATAGTTTAGGGGGCACTTACAAGGAAACGGTCCAAACTGGAAGGTCCACAGGCGGGACTATCAGCTCCAGGCCACTGCAGTCCACCGATTCCCCGCTGCAGGTACAGTTCTGAGGGCAAGGTGCGTCCGAACTCAGTCCAAAACAGCTTAAGAGCTCCAGCGACAGCATTAAATAAAAAACACAGCGAGAAACACATCCAAGCCGTCCCAGGGACGCCGCCATTTTGTATCCAGTATAGCAGCGCGGCCGCGGAGCTCTCCCGGTGCCCACAGACTGGGAAATTTGTTATCAGTCTCTCTCAGGGAAAAGTAAAAACCCTTTGTAGCTCATTAACTATCTTTTTGTGGCACAAACTTTAATAGAAACAACGTGTGTGTCCGTCTCAGCGGGACTCATCTCTGAAACAAGTCTTCACTCCCAACTTTCGCCCCCGGAGTAAAATTTAAGACAATTTGCAAAACAAACTAAGGTGGACCATTGGAAACATTTAACTCAAATAAAGTAGCAAAAAAAAAAAAAAAAAAGTCCGAAAAGGGTAAAAGAGTTGGCTTCGCAACTACGTTTGAAAACACTACGGGGTGTTAAAAGGACACTGATCCAAACTCCAGCTGCTCTCCGTCTCTAAATCTGCCTGTAGCACGAAACTCCAAGCGGAGTTGAAACGGTTCGCCACCAAAAAATAAAAAATAAAGATATTTAGTAAATGAGTTAGAAACAGTGGTTGAAACTCTCAAGCCCAGTGCCGCTCCGGGAGCTCTACTCCAAATCTGAACCGCACAAATCCAACTTTGAAACACGGACTCGGTCCAGTCCAAAGAAACTCCACCAGCAGCTCGTCAGGTGCAGTCTGCGCTCACAAAACCTAGAGGATCCGATAAATAACAAAACTGCAACCCCCTCCTCTTTTCGAGCGTGCTTTTACCACCATGAGTTTTCTCCTTTGCCGAGTTACTTTTCCCTTTTCTTTTCTTTTTTTTTTTGTGGGCGAACGCTCCGTAGTCCCACGTTGGAAGCACAACAGCGATCCCAGGATCCTCCCGTCGCTCGTTCTGATTGGCTGTTAGGATTTGCTGGGTGGGCTGTCTAGCCACGTGATTGGCCGTCGCGGTTTCTCCCCGCATATCGGAGCGTAAGAACCCTTGAGCGGCTGTCACTCATTGCCCGCTGGGCTCCGCCTATGTTTCCCACCCGAGGGTGTGAAACCGCACCGCCCCCCCGGCCACTCTCACTGCTTCTTAAAGAGACAATCAGCCTCAGCTCAGTCCCTGTAATCGCATTATAACAAGCCGTAATAACATAATTGGTTTGAATGCCCCCAATAACTCCATTCTGACACCAACATTTACATGTGAAACAAAAAGGAAGTAGTAAACAGGGCTCTGTTGCACAAGGCATTTGAAAGAGAAAGAAAAGCTTTAGATACACATTGACCTTATTATTCAAACACTTTCAATCAAGAAAGTTTCAGAAACTGATTTTACT
Source organism: Alfaro cultratus (assembly GCA_903066825.1). Classification (NCBI taxonomy): domain Eukaryota; kingdom Metazoa; phylum Chordata; class Actinopteri; order Cyprinodontiformes; family Poeciliidae; genus Alfaro; species Alfaro cultratus. The sequence continues at coordinate 597 of CAEFZX010007220.1, read as the reverse complement.
CCCAGTTTGATGCTTTGTAAATGTGTTTCAAAGTCATCCAGTAAATGCAGACTTGACTCATCTTCTTTCTGATAAATTTACTTTGCTTACGTTCTGAGATGCATCTCCAGAGTTGAAGTTAGAGTTGAAGCTCCTTTTAATCCTCTCATGATGTCAGTTTACAGGACGTCAGTATTCAAGATTGCATCAAACTACAATGAGTTTAAAAGGACAACGATTTGGTGTGGTAAAGATATGTGAAAAGCCTTATTATCTACTCATAAATAGGGATTACATATTCCACAAATTAGAATATGGATTCTGATTGGACCCGTATGTCAGATTAAAAAGAAAAATAGAAAAAGAAAATAGCAATAACAGTGAGTGAGTCCTCATTTCAGTTTTTTTTTTTTTTTTTTTTTTTGTCCAGTGTATTATTCAAATATTAATTATTGTGTTTCATTACATGTAAGCCGGAAATTATTCTAATTAACGGAAATATAAAGGCTAGAAAACATCGGCATTGGTGTAAATTTATGTGTTTCACTCAGGAAATTGAGTTTACTGAAACATATATATATACAAAAAGGAAGTAGTAAACAGGGCTCTCTGTTACAT
>CAEFZX010007217.1:0-22178 GCA_903066825.1 Alfaro cultratus | reverse complement strand
GGACATTAAAATGTCGGCATAGTAATATAACAATACAAGTATAGATATATGGGCAGATAAGATAACTTAGTAATAAAGAATTAAAGTGGCAGTGCAAGGATAGTAAGCTAAGTAGACAGTCAGTAGGCAAAGTGATAATAAAGAGATAATAAAATGGGCCGCAAAGAAACAGTCATATTAATTTAGCTTAAGCTAACCTAAATTTAGGAAGTCTTTATTCAAATACAGAGCACCATTTGTTATTAATATGCTTCCTTGAAAATGTTAGGATAGGTTTATAGGCTATTTTTTCCCCACAAAATCATTCTTAGACAATTAGACTTTAGTCTGTACAGTTCTTCCTTTTCAGAGTTCCTTTCAGAATGAGCTGTTTTAGGGCCTCTTGTCACTTTAAATGTAAATAAGCTGCTGCTGGCCACGTCCCCCAACTTAATGTTTATACACTTGCATGAAAATGGCTGGAAACAGATGCGCAATTGCACAATCGTACATCTTTGAAAAGCAGAAGTTGAGCCTCCTGTACAACCAACAAGAATGGAGCAAGTGATTTCTAGTTGGTAAGTCAATAACAAAACATTTGTCTTTTCCAGCAGCTACTGTACAGCACATGCAGTGATAAAACCAGCTGACTAAACATGCTGGAGCTCGGCTTGGATTGCTAGGTAACAGGCTGAGCTTCATCAAGTTTGAAAGGTGAGGGGCAGTGCCTGCTGACTTGTGACGTTACATTTCCTAGGTTTTTCAAACAGCTCATTTTACAGAAACCAAAAAACATTAACATATTGACTTATTGAGTGGTTTTTGAACCACTTGGGCTGTTTTTAGAAGCAGCAGAAATCCCAAATAAAATATAATATAAAAATGTGCAAAATGTGAATTTACCATAAAACTCCCCTTTAACGAATCCCCCACTAAATGATCAGAATTTAAACTTGCTGACCCAATCTGACCCCAAGTAAACACTGAAGAGTATCCATCCATTTTGCTGTTTTTTCTAATCTGTCATTATTCCCATTTTGAAGAGAGACTAAAAGAAATATGGCATATGCCATTTACATACTAGGGAAACAAGAAGTCGTGGATTTAGATGTTTCTCTGGTCCAACACACCTGAATCAAATGGCTGAATCCACTCCTCAGTATGCGGCCACATTCTGTAGCGTCCTGCTAATGACCTCATTATTTGACTCAGGTGTGTTGAAGCAGAGACACATCTAAAAGTTGCAGGACACCAGCCCTCGAGGCTGTTTTAAAGAACCCTACTTAAAAAGAAGCATAAATCACCAAGTGTAATCAATCACCTTTAATTATGCCACATTCTCAAAGTGATTCTTTGAAGGTCTTCTGGTCAAAATGGTTATGGAAACAGCAACCAGGGCAGTATAAATGCAAAATGTAGCTGTTAGGTCATAAATCAGAAACCCAGGTATTGCATTAATCATTAAGCAGGAAGAAAAATTATTGAAGTATTCAATAGTCACAGTAACACAATGCCTTGTAATAAAGGAACATACTCTGGATTTTGTGTACATATATCCTTCTGCTTAGATATGCTGCCGTCATCTCCCTCTCTGCCAACTACTGTCTTCCACAGATTCACTTCATTCTGCCACAGCTGTGCCACATCTCCTTGGCTTAGTTCATCCGATTCCTTTTGAGATTTCCTAACCCTGCCTCAGTATTTAAGCCCCTAAACAATGGAAACTCGTGTCCTGTAACTGTGTATAGGGTGTTTGTAGAGCTTTAAAGAAGCCACGCCCATCACATTTGTGTGATAAATATTAATAATAGCAAATTAACACTCACACTGGTTCTCACAAGAATGTCAGGATTGATGATATAAGCAGAACAAGAAAAATACCATCGTCCTGTGAGGTCAAAGAACAGTACCTGTTGTAATTATTGTACCAGGTGTCGTTTTGACATATGGGACACTTATACAAGCCTACTGCTGAATCTGCAGGCAGTTGCTGTGCATTTTGAGCAGACTGTGAGCGACCTTTGACCCCTAGAGCCCACCAAAGAGAGAACACAACACAGAAAAGTCGTTCCCAAGAAAAAGATCGGACTAGAAGCAACAAATCAAAGCATGACATAATGTAAAATATGTGTACCAATGCTGGAGCGACAGAAGACAGATGAGAGGCTATAGAGAAATCTGGAAAAAGCGAGAGCTGAGACGGCATTCAGACGAAATATATTCCAAGTCACATCCCATGAATTTTCAAAGGCTGGTATCAGCATCTGAGGATACTTTCCAATCCACAGAGATGCTTGGTCAACAACATCATCAGTGGCTTGGAGGAAAAGCGAAATACACAAACAGAATGGGGAAGGGAAATTCAAAAAGCAGCCAAATGTGCTAAACTACTAAATGGTGAAGGCCATACTCTAATGTGAAGGCAAATTATTTCCAATTAGTCAAATTAATTGATTTATTTTTGGGTTAAGGAAAGCTGTCATCTGAAAAAAAAGCTCAAAGACTTTATTTTGCACAAACTGTCAGACTTGACATGGTAGAAATTTAGCTACATGACCACATGAATGTTACTAACTTTGGAAATTGACTTTTGTGTTTAAGCTCTTCTTTTTTGAGGGGTTTAATAAATATACAACACACAACTTCAGAGAAACTTGAATTTAGTGTGGATTCTCTCTCATCCAAGCAGGGTCAAAATTATACAGGCTGAAATGTATAGATGCACTTGCAGCATGTGTGGTGTTCCCTGAGGACAAACAAAAGGCCGAGTGTTGAATGTGGCCAATCAGAAAGCGAAGTGACAGAAACAAAGGTTTCCCATTTGACGTTGGAATGTCGCTGAGTGAAATCTTTCCGTATGTGGCGTGTTGTCGGTGACGTGTGGATGAACATTACACACTGTAGGACAAAACCTGGAATATCTACATTTTTTTAATCATCACATTTGGTCGCTCAGCTTTTGAAAATCAACAATTTCACAATCCTGTCAGGCAAACTAGGCAGGAAACAGCAGGATGAAGACGTTTTACTCTTCAACACACTTCCCCACAGTTTACACATATATCGCTTCCTTGTTATTGCTCATGTCACCCAACTCACCAATGAAAAGCTAGGCTAAGTGAAGTTAGCATAGATAGGATTAATAGCAGATTGATCACTATTAATCAAATCTATGCTAAAATCAAAACATGGTAGATGTTGCCACATTCATTTGTGATGAATTGCAACACATTTTAGCAAGTTAAACATTAATCTAAGAACCAACCATTGTTCTCTGCACTACATTCAAAATTATCAGCTCAAATGAATCTTAAAGATCTCCAGTTTTATTTGCCATTCATTCCCATGATGAGTGTATCAAGCAAGGAAACTTCACACTAGCACCATATATTTGATGTAGAAGATGGACCCAAAGGTACACTGTAAACCATCGTAGCAGAAAGGACAAATCAGCAGACATGACTTGGATATAAACGGAGAAGTCTGAGAGACAATGTCTGTCTGGAAGGAGAGATGTCAGGCAGCTAGAGTGTGCATGACTAAAAGGTGTGGGCAGGAGTAAAGTGTGCAGAAAACATAAAAAGGAAAACAGCAGACATCTGTGCAACTTGTCAAAAACATTCAAGAACCTGACGCAAGCAGCTGAGGCAGCGTGAAAACGCAACGTCCTGCAGATGACACTGAATGCATCTGACATCTATTTGAACAACATGAGTCTGAAAAGCCAGGAAAAAAGGACCTTAGCAGAAAGTGCACAGGTGTATGTTTTGTCTGTTTTTCCGAGAATGATTCAGATCAAGCAGGTTGACAAACATGGCAAAGAAGAAATCAAAAGATATTTGGTCCAGGACCTCAAATTTGGGGGATGATAGAAATTCAGGTGACAGAGAGAAGGAACAAAAAGAACCGAGGGAGAGTGAAGAAAGGACAGTTAATAACGAGAAGGCTACGCTGACAGGGACAAGCCCAACACAAGCAAATTGAAAACGAAAGGAAAAGAGTGGCAGAGGGGGGAAAAAAAGAAGAAAAAAAAGTCTAGCTGTCTCTCAAACAACTGAACACCTCAGCGTTTTACAGCAAGGTCTCCTCCAGCTGCCATGCAGTTGTGAAAAGCATGAAAACAAAAAGCAGGTGTGTCGCGGCGGCATTCGGGCTGATGGATAAAAGGTCAGAAAATGATCTGTCATTGGCATAATTGCATCTGCTGGAGTTGTGTATCAGCGACTCGGCGATTCTCAGATTGCTTTTCACACTTCATTCATCCGGTGATGGAAAGGTAATCCTGGAGACATAGAAGTTTGTCGTCGAAGCTCATAGTGGAAATTGGAAGTTGAAGGAGGGGGAGATGGAGTTCAGCGCCGATCCAAGGTGACAACATGCGACAAAGGGAAGAAAAAAACACCACAAAGGAAACATCCGCTCAGACCAGCAATGCAAGACAATTTACCTTTTAAGAGGTTCCAATAAAACTCCTTAACATATTTTGCCAAAAATTGTAAAAGGGTTAAGAGCACACATAAGTTGGGCTTTTTTTCTACATGAGCACCACCACATTAGCAAGAACACATGCAAACAGCAGATCAGCTCAACATCACAAGCTTGTCACTTTGTTTTCTGTCCAAAACCCTCATTATGTCCTCCACTTACGGCTTTTACTATAATTGTTTGTCAATCTAACATCTCTTTATGTAATTATCCACATATAGTCTGTCTAATATCTAGTGTTTTCTTTAGCTTTATGGATGTATTGTGCTGTTATGTCAACGTAATCTACATGGCCTTTCAGTGCATTGTTTTGTACATGTCAAAGTATTGGTTTTAGAAGATTTATTAATTTTTTTAATAAATGGAAACATTGGTATTTCTGCAATGTTCCTGTCAATAAACAGTAAATACTTTCCCTAACAATGGAAAAAATAAAAATAAAAATTCTTCTTGTACTTAGCCAAGAAGAACATTGTGGTACAATGATCCAATGATCCAAGCCTCTGGTTTTCATAGTTGAGATTATGAAGAGTAATTCTGTTAAGTATTCATGAGCAGTCAGTGTCTTACTTGCGATAGACAGCTAAAGGAAATAGGAAAAAATAGCACAAATGTGTGAAAACAAATTGAGAACAAGCACTTTAAATTGTGCTATCAAGATATAACGGATCCATCAGGCGAGGTGTGTGAGGACAACACAAATCGCTGGAGAATTTTTTTTCCACAGTGACCCATCAGAGAACAAAGTACCGCAGAAACAGATCATACACCACCAATGTGTTTTACATTAATTTGAAACCATTTTTCATAGTAAAATAAAAGCAATAACAGTTTAGAGTCTAGCAAAAAATTTTCCAGGGTAAAGCTAATCACCGACATACACAATGCTAGGAATTCAAAAGTCAAGCTAATAGTTTATTAGAATAAGGTCTATTAAAAGCCAACATTTAACCAAGAATATCAACTTGAAAACTTTGTTGCAGTTCAAGTTAAGGTCTTACTAGTCACTTTTACACTGTCACTTTGAAATCAGGAGATTATTTTTAAACATTGGGGTTAATTACTCTGAGAACTGATGCATTTCTGCTCCACAATGTACTGTGTGAACTAAGAGAAGCACATAAGTGGCAGGAGCACCTAAAAATAATCCGATACAAAAATAACGTGGTGTAAAAATCCATCAAATAATGTTTTCTTATGACCAAATTAAAATTCAAGTGGGCCAGAAAAGAGTTACTAAAAGCTAGCTAAAGTAAGAATATATGAAATAAACTAGAATATTTAATGTTTTAAACAATTAATGAGTGATGGTAGTGGATATAAAGACATTAGTGACAGCCTTTACTTTCACAGCTCCATTGGGACTGAAGAATATAATCTGAAGCGATTGTGACTAATGTCCAAGCACAGAAAGAGAGAAGTTGCACGATAGAGTCACAGTAGAGATTATACGTGATATAAGAAACCTTTGCAAAAGAAAAGAAAGAAGCAGCAGCAATAGGAGTGCACATCTGTGTCCCACTGTTTGCTGCAGCAGATGAAAGGCGGCCGTTAGAGGTTGATGTGGTGCTATTTCTCCTCTGGCTCAGATTAAACACCGATGCCCGTTCCAAGCAGCACATTCATCACTTCGGTGATACTTTTAGTGGCCGTTCCTCTGCTCAAGCGGAAATTAACAGCACTCTGGTGCCCTGTGTGTGCATAAAACCAGCTTTCTCTTTCACAGACGCGCACACACACCCATTCCCGTATGCATACACTCATATTAATTTCCAGCCCTGGTCAGACACAAAGGCTGAAGGTTTCTTGATTATGAAAGCTAAATTTTTCATATACTTTAAGTATTCAAAGAATGATTGGACTTTTAATAAGAATCGTCTAGTGCATTGCGTTTGTCACACTCAAGAGTAACTGATGAAATTAAAAATACTGCAGTAATTTGTGCTGATTAATTTAAAGATATAAAAGTTGGACTGGTCTGGTAGGAAATTTAATAAAGACGTCACAATGGAATTAATTACCTATAGCATTAAAGTCAGAACACAATATCTGCAATAACAATTAGAAACCACAGTTTATCAACAAATTTATGGTCAGAGTGTCCCAAGCTGTTTTGACGTCACAGTTCAACTAAACATAAAACCACAAACCATCTATTTATTTATCAGTTTCTCCAATTCAACGAGATCACAGGTCATATGAGTTTTCAGCTCCTATTGCTGCGATTACTGAATCGAAGGGGGCGCGGCTTACAGCTCGTAGGCTTGACTTGTCTCGATTCTCATGCAAGAGTCCAAATGCATTCCTTGCCGTTTATTTCATCTGCTTCAAGTACAAAATAAACAGTTCTTAGACACAATCTACTGCCATATTTCTGAGATGAAATGGACGCAGAAGGACAATCTGATGTCTCTTTGCTACGCAGGAAAACTAGACAGCTCTTGCTGGTCTTTACTTTGTACACTTTATCCCCAATTCTGTATTACCACTTACTGCTGTGGGTAAAGTACTCTGCATACTGTGTACTGCAGATATGCTATTTTATGGTCCTGCATATTAAGGACGAGGGTAACATCAAACACGATTCTTTCCTGTAAATGTCAAGTCAAAAAAATGATTTAAAAATACTCACTTTTTCATTAAAATGATCAAATCAATCTTTGATTTTACCTTCCTTGTGAATTTTAAAATGCAAAAAGATCGTTTAATCCCCTCACCTTGAATTTCTCCAGAACGTGGCATCTTTTACAAATGTGCGTTGAAAAATAAATACTGTGGAGAGATAATTCAAGGGAAAAAATAAATAGTAAATCTCCACACATCATTTCAAATTTGCAAAGTCCACCCCTCTCCTTGAAGCATTGTTGTGCATTAGAAGTACGGGGAGGATTCTTCAGCATCATGTTCAAGTTTTGATTAAAAAAACCAGCAAGAAATATATGTTTTATACTATTTTTGAATTGTCTTTGTTTTGTGGTAAAAGCCCTTGCAATTCAAAAATAAAAATATGGATTTAGTGAAAGAAAATTATAATGGAATACAAAATGAAGGACAGAAAAATTCCTGTGTTAGAAACTTTAACACTTTGTAAATGAAACTGCATTATATTGTCATTCAATAAATTGCAATGTATGTCCCAGTGAGTCTTTGTCAGATTAAAAGTGCCTTTTGAAAACCACTTTTAAGAACATATTAAACATACTTTTCATTAAGCTCACATTTCTGTTTTAAAAATGCTTTTTCTTATTGGTCTGATATTGTATTCTCATTTTTATTAATATCGTGCTTTCAAAAATCATCGCAATTAACAGAAATAAAGGCTTTAAAACATCCATCTGTGTGTAATTAATCTGCATAATGTGTTTCACTCAGTGATAAAGTTTCTAAAATAAATTGGCTTTCCAATAATTTTCTCATTAATTGAATTGGTCTGTGGAAAGAAGGCTGCTGTGACTGTGTGTAGGGACAGACCAGGCCTCCAGGGGTCTCCAGTGAGACGTTCACATCCTGACTGCTGGATGGTTATCAAATAACATATTCCAGTTTCAAATTAGAGCTTCATCTAGCGTGAGGGTTTCTGCAGTTATTTTTGCACAGTAAATTTGCTCGTACATACAGAACATAAGCTACAGAGCAGTTAGCTTGTGGCTGAGACCTGAATCTGTGTAATTTGATCTGTGTGGTCCAAACCCCAGGGGATAAATACCCAATAAAAGACATTTTGGCGTCTGGATAAGCATAAATCCAACCAATTTGAGGCCTAATTAAGTAGGACTTACATACCACCCTGGGACGGTCTGTTATGAGAGACGGAAAAATGACCAGGGGCATTAGCGTCTGCGCCGTCTCAGGAGAGTACTAGATCCAATAAGGAAGGAAATAACGGGGGGGAGGTTATTGTGGCTTACTTCAAAATGGCAGCACATCATCATAATAGATAGACACACTGCATACTGTGTACTGCATAAACTTTAAAACAAAGCCTCATGGCCAAGGAAACAAAAACATGTTTAGATCTTTGACAGAACCTCTGAAGCAGAATTGAAGCTTCAAAATATTGACAGTGTTCATATCCCTCGAACATTTTCCTATTCTATCATGTTACAACCACAAATGTCAGAGTGTTTCATCTGAATCTCATGTGACAGAGTTGTGGATACTTTCGCAGTCTGACAAAAATGGTCCATTAAAGGTTTTGACAGATAGAAATCTGACAAGTTGGGGAAGAAGTTAATCAAACCTCCTGAGTAGAACCATCATTCACCTTTTATCCATCCAGCAATCCATCCCTTTATCTATAATAAACATTTTAACCATCATTCAGCCTTTTATTCATCCATCCATCTTTTATCCATTCAAAGCTCTGTATAGCCACTAAGTACCCTACAGAAACGAGCCATTAGAATCATCCATAATGTTGGTTACACAAATCCGTTATTCTTAAAATCTAGAATTCCTAAATTTGAAGAGCTGGTGGGATTTAAAATTGCTCAAATTATGTTTGAGGCATCTAATAAACTACTGCCTGAGCACATACAGAAGATGTTTTTTGAAAGAGAAGGGGGATATAACTTAAGGCTTTACTCAAACTTAAGGATTTGTAGTTTACGAACAAGAAAGAGCTTTTGTATTTCAACTCCTGGGGTAAAGTTATGAAACGAGTTAAAAGTCAAAATTTAATACAATTTAAAAGGAAATATCAAGAGGTCATTTTCACAAGATAATGACCTTGTGAAAATGGTCATTTTCACAAGATATAGAAATATGGGTGAGACTTTGCACTAATGTGTTTACGTAAATTGAGGCTAACGCATATGAGTGTGTGGGTATGGATGCATATATTTAGACTTATGTAAAATGGAAAATTAATTAACCTGTTTATTTTTATTTTTGAGTGGATTTATTAATGAGGGTCCATCTGAAAATACTGTATGAGTTTAGGGGATAGGAGTTCATAAGTTTCTTACTTCTTCCTACACCTTTTCGAGCATGTTAAGATTACTGTGGTACAAAAATATGTCTTTTGCATTTCTTGTTCTTGTGCATGATTTTATACTACTATCATGTTCGAAATAAAGTTTCATTTCATTTCAAACTTTTATCTCTCCATCCATCCATCCTATTTAAATCCTGTGTATTTAAGCTCCATAAAAATATTTCCTCTAAATTCAATACAAATTGGCAATTTTTATATAAAAATTGCCTTAAAATGACAGATCTGTGGAAATTTGAATCTGGAAACATTGTAAGTTTTGAACTAACAGTTCAAAACTAACAATCCAAAACTAACAGTTTTGAAGTGTTAGTTTTTAACTATCTATTAACTGTGGCTATTAACTGCAGTTAATAGCTATTAACTGACTTCAATACATCTTTTCTTATAAGCACAGCCTGTTCCTACCTCTATTAACCACCGAGGCTGTAAACAAACACAACCACCAATGCTTGGACTCGGGGTCCTGCTTGTGGACAAATCCAAGTCCTCCACAAGCAGCTTAATTTATACTGAAATTAAATTACACAACATGGACTATATTTACTCACTGAACTGACTTTATTTAAGGGCTTTGTGGTCAAGGGGTCTCCATATAAATACAACCCACACATCTCAGATTGTTATTAGTAAAATAAATCCTCTTGGCCAGTCAAACTAAATCCTTGGACATTCAAATGGTATCACAGAAACCAGCTCAACTCTGAGCAGACAGCAAAATGGTCCTTCTCCCCAACACCACACAAATATTACATTATGTATTCATCACTGCGTGCTGTATTATCATAAGCTGCAGTAGCTATTAACTGACTTTAATACATCTTTTCTTATAAGCACAGCTTGTTCCTACCTCTGTTAACAACTGAGGCTGTAAACAAACATAAACACCAATGATAAGCGCTATCTGGCGGTGATAAAAAGGGTCGGGGTTAGGACGTGGCTGCCTCTGTCTGGACAAAGATATACACGAGTCGCATCATGCCACAAAACAAATTAGTCCCCGTCAGAATGCGCTGCATCCCCTCTGTGCTTTTCTGCACAAGCAGAGTGATGGAATAAAAATATATATATAAAAAACCTCACACGATAGAGAGGCAGAGAGCCATATCGGGAGGTCATCTGTGCTTCAAAAGGGAGATATATTAAATTCATTCATCTCAGTCAGTGGGAGTGCCAGCGCCATGGCTTCCATGTGATGAGGGATAGAGAGATCTCCCTCCTCTCATTCGGGCTCGCCTTGGCTTAGCCACCTTCCGAGGTATTGTCTGGGAAAATCTCCCCGCTAACAGTGCCAATGATTAAGTAATTTTGAGAGGTGTGTGTGAGTGCGCATGTGCGACTGCCGGTGCGCTGAACAGCCGGTGTTTGAAAGCAATCTAAGTAGGGAAAAAAAAAAAAATGGAAAAGAGCTGAAGGTGATGAAAAACGCTGCAAAACGGGAAAGACACCAATGAAGAGAACATACAGAAAGGATGAGGGAGGAGTAGAAAAGGCCACCAGGAGGACAAAGGGGAGGTATGGAAGACTGCAGTGAAGCTCCCATTCATCTTGTGTCGCTGCGCCACGACTGTACAACACTCACGTTCAAGAACGAGACAGTGTCTCACACGAGGTGTGATGCATTCCAGGGTAAAATTGGGATTTATGAGGAAAAGGGAACCCTTGTCCAATGAAGGCACAGCAGACTCGCGTTTCTCAGGTTTCCCCCGTCCTCAGATTTCCTGTGACCTCTCAGTTCTTTAGCATCAGAAGTTACTCAAGATGTTTTCATTGTCCATAATTTTGACTGATGGAGTCAAAACAAATCCTGTCAATCTGTTTTTAACTGTCAATTTTAAAAATGACAATGACTTTCAATTGCATTTAATTTTGATTTGATTAATATTCACCTAGCTGAACAGTGACAAAAATCAGTGACTGTGGCACCAGTAACAGCATATGAAACACTGAAACGAAACGATTAAATTATGAACGATTCACCTGCTGTGGATCTGAATTGCACACCAGCTTGTTCATAATCAAATGTTTCAAGGTTTTGACATTGATTTGGAGACCGAATCTGCGCTCCACTGGCACACTTTAGACTGGAAATGCAAGTGCCATTTGAGCCAAAGTTTTGAAATCAGGGAACATTTCTCCAATTGAAGTTATCAGAAGTTGCCAAGACTTTTTAAATGAGGGGTTTCCTGATCATACAAGCACTTACTTCAGTGGGACGATACCACACCGCAGTGATTCAGCTGCAAGCTCCAGAGCTACAATAACTCATCAACGAACTGTCAGCTACCGGATATCGAGATGCATTGAGTCAAGGTCAGAGATCATACTCAGAAGGGAATTTTCTTTTGATGGATTTCGTTACCTCTGCCATGTAATCTGTGCGTAAAGTTTGAATGTCTATACATCTCCACCAAGTGGTCAGTTGTGTGAATTGTAAAAGTCCAAATTGACAGACGGCCTTCAGATCTTTCCATCACGATTTTAGAAAAATATTGGTCAAAGACGGAAAATATTCAGTTAATGTGACCCTTGTGTACAACCTCAATGTTAATGCTACACATAAACCTTATTTACACATAAGAGTTTAATCTATACATTACTTTGATTTAAACTTAATGCTGTGCTCATTATTATTTATACTCCCTAGAAATGTTGTAAAAAATAGGACAAAAGCAACATGTTGATCAATATGTCTTTTCATGACGATTGTGTTGTCACTGTGCAACTTTTTAACTGACTAGGTAAATAAAGCTTACATTCTCAACCAAGAGTGGGGGTCACGACCCTCTCACATTAAACTTGTTTTGTGCGAAAAACTGGAAATTTCAGGAGCCATTGATATAGAAAAGCTCATTGCCTAGAATCACCAGGGATTTGCTCTACAAAAAGGATTATCTGTAGATGGAATCCTAATTGGCTTTATTAAATCAACACTGGATCCAGCGTTAGTTTTTTTTTTTTTTTTTTTAAGATGTAGGTTTAATCTTTTAATTTAACCAACATCTCTCTCCAACTGGAAGTAAAAGCAACGTTTTTGAGCGCCCCAGCCAGATTTCTAACTAGAATCTAATTGAGAATCTATGAAGGGAGAAATGTTGGGAAGATTAGGGTTTTGGCAAGTAGGTCTTCCAACCTGAGAGACTTGGAGCTAATCGGCGGAGGTAAATTGCCATGACAACAATAGAAACATGGAGAAAGCTCCACAGCAATTATAAGAAAGGTTTGATAATGCCAATACAGGTCTTCCATTTATTGATAGGACTTTTCAAATATCAAAATGTACATAAAAACAGGTACAATCTATGTTTTTCAAAACTTACACTCCCTTAACATTATTTCATCTTCCTATCAAAAAACTTCTCATTCAAACATATTAACTCTAAACCTGCCAGCAGTATGAATAATTTTTAGCTTTTCTGTAAATATCTGGACCCAGTTGTAAGTAACCTTCATTGACTCTCTCAGCCTTCACCATACAGCTAATTGACAGCTCACTTACTGCCTAATAAATCCCTCCTCTTGACAGGTGTCACTGTAACAAATAGTCAATATATTTCACTTCACCTGTCATTGATTCGAACGCTGTGACTGATCACTAGATGCATGCTCACTGAACCACAATGCTAACAGTTTTAGTGTAATTAATACTCAGGAGTTAAATGGTGTCACTCTTCAAACTAGCCCACATTAAAGAAGAGACTGGGCTCTTCACATTCAGATGATACCGCTGCCAATGCAGCTCAGCTTTACTTCCTTTGAAACCACAAACGATGAGACGTGAAGCATCACTGGACAGAACAAAGCAGTACACAGCTGCAGAATTAAGGAGAATAACATCTTCCACTGCCCGAATGGAGGTGCATGGAAATGCATGAACAACTGCAGCAGGGGGCCAGAGAGCTGAAATGCATGTTCACTGCTCAAGCACTTTATAATTATTGGCGGCCCTTGTTATATGTACCAACCTACAAATTTAACTTCTTTTTTTTAACTGCAGTAGGAAGCGACACAATTCATTTAAGAACTCTACCTTGAGATTTTTTTTAATTGTATATTCACCACATAAGACATTTTTATATCACAATGAAATCAGACTAATCATCTTTTTAGATGAGTTAGGATTAATACAATTTTAGTTTATCTACACCTTTAAAAACTTTATCAGTAATATGGAGGTGGTGGCATCGTGTGTGGGTGTTTTGCTGCAGGAGGGACTGGTGCACTTCATAAAATACAGTAGACAAAATTAAATGGAATTACTGAAGAAATATCTCAAGACAGGAAGTAAAAGCTTGGTCATGAATTGGTCCTCCAAATGGACAGTGACCTTGATCATAGTGCCAAATAAGTAAAGTTTTGAATTAGCAATCACAATGTAATAAACACTAACAGACTCAGCTTCACCAGGTTTGTCTGAAAGAATGGGTAAAGTTATAGCAAATTCTTTTAAATATTACAGAAAAAATTGTTAACTTCTTCATTTAAGAGACAGCTAAAAACCTAAAAAAAATTCTACCTGATATAAAACTAAGGTTAGTGTGACTTACAGTTTTGACAAATTGTAGGTAAATACCTGGTTTCAACCGTAAGCCGAGAGATTTCGAGAAGGGATGTATTGTTGGATGTTCACAGTGACGAGACGCTACCAAAAGTGGAATGAATATATTGTAAACAAGCAGCAGAATAACATGTATTTGAAAAAGTTCAAATGAATCAGAGTTGACATATTAGCACCACTCACGATTGTAATGTTCTTTTAAAAAATAAACAGCTGCCATAAAGTGAAAGAGGCTCCAGAAAACAGTGTTAAACTCACAGAGAAAATAGACCCCACTATTTCAGGAGATGGCAGCAGTATTCAGTGTGGGAACCAGCCAAAATGGTGGAGGAAGTGTAATGTGTCTTGTATTGTTCTGCTGTGAAACTGAGTGCTGGCATCGCCTTAAAAGGGTCCATACAAGTGAGAAACTTTATCCTGTAAAAGGAAATAAAAATAGTTACAGAAAGGCAGACAAAAATACCTTTGACTTACAATTTACAGATTTGTGTTCAGGACTTAAGGGTACAAGAACCAAGAGAGCTGGACACATTTGCTCCCTTTTGGGATTGTATTTGTAATAAATGTTTGAAAACTTAAGACCATGACCATACAGGACAAACATTATACTTCACATTAAATTCCAATAAAAGGTGTTGTAATAGGGACAAATGTGAAACTTACATGGATGTACAAAAAGTCTCGAATCACGAGATTTTCTTTTACCAACACCAATGAACAATGTTAGAAGTTTCTGCCAAGTACCAAAAAATGAGTAAAAATGTCAGTTCTTGAGAAATGGGCATTGAGAAAACTTATCTGCAGTCACAACCTGCTCTGTTAATGTGTGCCCAAATTGCTTCATTGAAATTGTTTCTGTGTGGGAGTGTCCACAGAAACAAGTGAAAAATGAAGCGTAGACAAGTCTGAAATGTGCTTTTAAAAAGCAGGAAGGTGAGAAAGACCCAAATGCTGCAGTCTGGAACCTTATAATTTACCACCTTCTCTGAAGTTCACTCGGTTTGTCTCGGGAGAGACTGCAGTACCTGGATTATACATAATTCTGTGAGTCATTCAGAAATGCTGGAATAATAAATGGGCTCCTAAACCGCTGGTGTTACGGTGCTGATGTTGCATCTTGCAGCACTTCACCGGCTCTCACAGGAAGGAAGCAGGACTGTCAGATCTGGTGAGGTGGATTCTCATGTAAAAAGGCCACTATGGTTTATTCATACTGCACACTCTGATGCGGTTTTCCATGGACTACTACTCACACTTCCAACATTGCTCACTCCTCAACGTTTCCTTTTGTTATTCCTCCTTCAGCAACTAGCTCTGTTGTCAATTTACAAATTTATGCAGGATTAGAAACATACCTGAAAAGGTAGAAAGGTGAAAGCTGAATAAGAAGAGCTAAATACAGCGCAGTGCTAGCGCAGATGGCTTACCGCTCTGGGCTAGGAGGACATGTACCAGTCGCACATTTTTACCCTTGTTGACTCCCTCCTCCTCCTCTCTCATTTCATCCTTCCTCCCGCCTGCTTTCGCTCCCTGCCCTGTGACTGAACCTGGTGTGTGGTTTGACTGTGATATTGGCTGTGTGGGTGACAGGCTCGCTGGTGTGATTTCTGAGTTGGAGAAAAACAGATCAGCGACTCTTTACTTAACACCCTCCTCTCTTTCACCAGCCGCTGACGAAGGAAGGAAGGACCGGCTGAAGAGAACAGCTAAAGTTGTTCATTTATTTTTTATGAGGTGGCCCTCTAAAACATGGATGCCCTCTGAGTTCAAAGTCTCTTCATTATCCTATAAATAGAAGAAAATCGATCCAACAAGACATCACTCTGATTCTCGATGGTGTCGGTTCTTGTTGCCGTTTCAAACTTTGTGAGGCTCGTGAATCTCTCCTCCCTTGTCACAGAAATTGAGAAGTCACTCGAAATTGTAACTTGCTCCACTTTGTAAGTCAGAGACATCATTTCATTTATGCACAATGTCTGTGAAGAAGTCAAGCACACGTCATAGCTGCAGTGTTTATCTTTGTACGCAAAAGGGGTGGCCAATTAAGACTTAAAATTTTATTAAGATGTGTTGTGATAATGGTGAAAGTGATCAAGTATTCACGTCTTTTTTAGGCTATGACTGTATGTCACTGCTGTCAAAGTCCTACAAACACAAATGCAGCTCTTAAATATACATTATGAAACAGGCTTCTCCAGAGAGATTTTTTACAGTAACCTGTACAAAGTAAATATATTTAGCAATATTTTTGAATTTATTGATACTGTCATGGGAACATCAGTGAAGAAAATAGTAAAACGATAATTCATAATTTTCACTTATTCATTGGGGCCTGCCATTGCATTGCCTCACTGCCTCCCATGCAATGCATGGAGCCACCAACTATTCTCCACCTCTAAGCCAAAATATTAGTAGGGTTAACCAGTTTTATAGTCAATACTAGATGGAGTTAATAACTGTACATCAACATGCAAGTGAAAGTGCTCATACTAATGTTAGCATTTTAGCTAACCTTGGCATTTTACCTATTGACCTTATCCAATTGTTTGCATAGTAAGGTCTCTAACTGTGGGTCAACATGCAGCTGTGGGTCAAAATTTCTAGTTGCATTTTATCGTTGTCTGGATAAATCCAAATAATTTTGATGAAAGTGTTTAATGATACCAATAAACAATAATATAAATGTCACTTGCTGTGAAAATCATAAACTTATTATAATGAAACATATTTTGGAAATCTGGGTACAATTTCACCCAAACCTGAAGAATGAAGAATCCAGTTATGGAGAACCTGCCTGACAGCATGAAATGCAGCAAAAGATCTCAAAAAGCAAACACACAATGCACCACTCTAAATAAATTCAAGAACAGATGAGAAACAAGTACATAACATCTAGCAGTCTGGAAGGGTTATAAAGTAATTTCTTTGGGACTCCAGAGGACCATGGTGAGAACCATTAGTCACAACTGGAGAAAACACACCAGTGGGGAACCTTCCCAGTAACGTCACTCCAAGAATACTTCAACAACCAGAACACCTAAAGTACTGAAGGCATTATTTTTTACAGTGAAGGTAAAAGTTCAAACAAAAGTTACCAAATAGGTTCTGCAATTGCTAATTATCTACTCTAAAAACAGTCAAGCTACCTAAATATTTTTGTATATATCAGAAGATTTATCCATGGCTGCATACTTAGGATTAGCATGAAATGATAAAGATGCTCATTCTACTGGGTTTCGTCATTCATGGCTGAATGTAACCAGGAGAAACTCTTGACAGCTGGGTTTCTTTCTGCTTTTAACAATGGGGCCAAAATAAAAAAAATAAAATCACAGATTCACTTATTTCATACACTAACTGCTGCATTTTGCACAGTCAGTGTGATCCTGAAATGAGGCCCCTTACTGACACCAAATCAAAACTTTTATCAGACCATGGAGTGGATCTTCGAGTAAAGCCGCCTACAGCTTCCCTCGCCCGGCCTCAGCCATCGATCAGGAACTAAGCGTCGCCTTTAATTGGTCGGACGAGGTCGATTGCCCGTGCAGCTACTGAGAGGCCTGAAGGGGTATTGTGGGCTGCAATACTTTTGTGTGTGTATGCATGTGTGTCTGTGAAAATAGTGGGAACCCTAAGGATTCTCTCTTTGAGCAATCACAGTAATGAAGTGAAAATCTGCAGTTCAGAAAGACTCTGACCCACTGATTAACTGATAAGTGAAGGAAACAAAGAGCTGGAAGCTCTGGTTTCCAGCTCTGGTTACCTTGTAAAGCAGCTCCAGTACAGATTTTCCACTGGTTTAAGCTGAACTAACAGGAAATTTAACTGGAGACAGAAACCGACATCAGTTTCTGATAATACAAGGATGGTGAACCAGACAATAACTAAAATCCATTCATTTCAAATAAAGTAATAAAACACAGTATTAAGTCTATATAGTTTTACTGCTTGATTTCAGTTTGGTTTAAACATGTTATAGATTGTGATCAGAGGGGCAGGTAACCCTTCTTTCTCTCAAACAGGAAGATGTGCATCCGTCAGAGTAACAATACAACATATCTCACAGTAAGTTCACAAGAACCGGAAGGTATTTTACAATGGTTTTGGGAAGGAAAGAAGATATTTTGGTTTAATTGTAGATTTATATATATAAAAAATAGTTTATGTATCAGTGTCCAGTCCAGGTTTGATCAGTCCATATTTTGTGTTGCTTGGTAATTATAATAAACAGAATTGAACATATTTATTTTTAGTATTTTTGCAAATAGTGACTCTTTAATAAATCTCAAACTAAAATTTTTAGCACAGAATAGCTAAAATCAGCAAATACTTGAAATTCCCTCTAGAAATGCTTATAACTGAGTATTTTAATATTTCACACACAACAAATATACCTTAAGACGCATTACAGGAAACCATCTAAGCACTAACACAGAAGCCAACATCCACAGTCGTCATCTTCTCTGCTCTTATGGGTACAGCCAATTCATGGCAAGGAAGATAAATGACGCTAGCATTGTGTGTAGACCTACATTTTCTTCCTAGTATTTTATAGATGCTTTACAGAAAAAAAATCTTAGATTATGAGGGTTTTCTGTCAATTTTGAGATCCATTCCACAGGATTATCCAAGAATACTGGACCTGAGACTAGACCACTGCAATTTAGATTCTGAAACAGAAATGCAGTCTAGACTCTTTAAAAACAAATCAGCCCTCTAATTACATGATAAAATAACTGATGCAGACGCTAACTTTAGATTTGCTATCAGCTAATCTCACAGGGTTTACAAATTCTTCATATCTTTGTATTTTCAGGTTTGTTCTTGCCTAACATCCTACAGCACAGTAACTAGAATCAAACAAGTAGCTCCTATCAGTTTCTCTGAGTACAATGAGTCGTTTCAGGCGTTGTTCAGAACAGTGTGCTGACGGAGCAAAATCTCAGGAAGTGCAGAAAATGATATGTTTCCCAGGTAAAATGATGGGGATGGTGTATAGCAACACTGAAAAACTTGGCAGGTAAAGAGGATGGATGGATGAATTTTTTGTAAACAAATTTGCTTTATGACATGGCCGTAGGCAGTTTAGAGCAAAGCAATGCATTTCCCTGCTAACGTGGCTTTTTGTCAGTTTGCCACTCCCTAAATCCAGCAGAAATAAGCAACTGGACACAGCTTCACTACACTTACATAAGAAAAACTGTAGCATTTTGACATCATTAGGATTTCTGGCTACATTTCAACTCCATAATAACTTAGCCCAGGAGTGGAAAAAGCAATATGTTTACGCCTTTCTGTTCTTCTATGCTATTTAGCTCAAATCTTTTTGTTATGAAATGTTAAAACTTTATAATTTTACTGGTGTTTGTAATTCTTCCCCCAAAAATACATTGTCTTATGAAAATTTGATCGCTTCCATTTACATGTTTAAGATTTTTGTATTTCCAGTTGAACATCTGGCTCAAATTATGTGCCGGTGGTTGTGTAGTATGTACTTGCAATCAACATGTTTTAAGTATTCTGCTTCCTTTGAAGAACCCTCAGTAAAGAGAAAAGATTTAGGGATTCACATTTTTTATCAGTTCACAGATGATACTTTTCAGCAGGTTTTAAGAGAATAAATTGCATCAGTTTTGTCAGTAGCAAATAATCTACAGGTTTAATAAATTTAAGCTTCTGTATAAATGAAACTTTGTACCAGTAACCTCTTGCACCAAGCTCTAATCTATACTCCCACTCAAAAGAAAGCCTTTCATTTCTGCAGACAGTAAGAACATTTTGAATGGTGAGAAGGACAGCAAGGCTGTTTTAACAAGTAGTAAATTAATTAAAATAAAATAGAATAGGCTCGTAATAATAATAAATAATGTTATCACCTTCAAAGTTCATAAGGTTTTTTTTTGTCTTGGTTATCTTTTTGTACATACCCCCCAAAAAACCAGAAGGCTTTTTGTTATATCAATAATGTTAATATATTAACTTCAGACAATTTTAGAATATCATGGTTTATAATTGTTTTAAATGAAGTGGAAAATACAGTTATTCATGGCCAAGTGGTCATAAAGGTCTGAACTTGAGGGATACTTGAGAAGCACAGGTGAATGATTTCTGTTGTCATCTGCAATACAGCTGAAAGCAAACACTCTTATGCACTTGTCATAAATAATGAGGCAAAGTTTCAGACAAAGATTTACATTTATTTCACACTCAAGTACTCGAGTGTAGTAAACACGTTACATAAAACCCTGGGCATGAATTATTGTAGAGCAAAGCCATTAGCAATAAAACAGGGGGCAAACAGATGTAAGAAAAAAAACGTCCTATTATGCATTTTATTTAGGTTTGTGTTTATATAAAGTGTAACTAAAGAGGCCTGGGTAACAAGTGTTAAATCCGATCAGCTTTGTACAGTTTCGATTCAACAAACTGCACAAAAAAAAGCAGCACGTGGT
The DNA here is from genome assembly GCA_903066825.1 of Alfaro cultratus. Classification (NCBI taxonomy): domain Eukaryota; kingdom Metazoa; phylum Chordata; class Actinopteri; order Cyprinodontiformes; family Poeciliidae; genus Alfaro; species Alfaro cultratus. Next base: position 1,711 of record CAEFZX010007217.1, on the reverse strand, counting down.
CACTAATCATAAACAGCGCTAATGGATCATGGGAATTAACGCTGATCCACAAACACAGGTGCAACGAGCTCATTTCACTAATGACCAAAGCAGCCTACCAGGAGCTGCACAAATTAGTGTACAGTTGCAAACATGCAGAGCCGCTGATAACTGGGAGTCTGTAATTTACCAACAATAACAGGGACAGCTTGTTTCCTGTTGCAGCACACTGAATTAGCGTTCGGCACAAGAGTTTAACTGCGCTCTATGGCATGGATTAAGAAGAAGAAAAACCATTGCATCACATAAAATACTTATGAAAAGTGGGATGTGTTTGTTTTGATAGAATAAAAAGGTTGGAAATAGATCTAAAACAATACTACACTGAACCAGATTGTGTTCTATGAAATGCAGATTTTACATCGTTTCCCCTGATTTCTTGGTAACATCTTGTTCTCTGAAAATAGTCAAGCACTGGATGAGAAATCTGTGAATAAGCAAGCAGGTCCAAGTCAAATGGAGTTTATTTACACAGCACATTTTAGCAGCAAAATAGTTCAAGGAGAATTACACCATATAAAAGTCATACAGTAACGATAGGGATGAGAATTTCTGATCTCTATCCAGTACACATCTGGATTCATAAGCTACAATCCGATAGATTTAAGATTCCTCCTCATTAACCAGTGATTCAATTAGATAAGATTTATGTCCTCATCCCGATGCATTTCGATTTAAATTAATTTTGCAGAAAAATATATTGTTTGTATAAATATTTTTTCATTAAAAATGAAGGAAGCAATTAAAATTTCACTCATTTATTAATTTCTCTTTTGCATAAGGTTTCTTTATAATATGTCATCTAATCTTATGGGAAATGTCTGAGTGTTGAATCCTGATGGTGTTGTCAGTCGCTATGGCAACGAGTCTGAGTGTAGCATAACCGATAAAGAGGGTGAGAAAAAAAAGAAAAAAGAATACATCCGAGTGGTTTTGCGTTATCCTTCAACGGTTTTTCTGTTTTATTTTTTCCTTTGCCGTACCGAATTAATAATACCTTCATCTCCAGGGTTCAATTAGTCAAAGGAATTGTTCTACTGCGGCTCTGAATGACATGGAAAAGAACGGTCTTTTTGCCCTCCAGCGTCGTGGACATGCGCAAAATTTCCGGATGTAAACAATAATATGCAATGGGGTCTAAAGCATTTGTTATGGCTTTTGCAGGAGAAGAGATGGTAACATTGAATGCTGAAAAAAGATGAAATGCTAGCCTCACCTTGCGTGGAGTTGAAGGAAGAAGAACGACGTGAATCTGCCTCTGAAGACGGTGAACCGATAGGCTGATTCCATGTTTCAACTGAGTTATAAGGTTAGTCGTGTTTCCAGTGTATTTCATAGCACAGTGGTACATTTTCCAAAGTGCACTTGCTTTATCAAGCTGTCTGTTTTTCTTGTAAACTCCATAATGTTGCCAAACCTTATATTTACAGTGTGGCGGTGAATGTATCCGTTTCGTTCGCTCCGCCATGTTGTTGTGGTCACTTACGCGCGCGCCTACCCGCACAGCTTCTTCTCGTGGCGGTTGGCGGAATCCCATACTGCTTTGCGGTCTACAGGAAGCGCTGTTTGGTCTTTTTTTTTTTTTTTTTTTTTTTTTTTTGAATTTATAAATTAAAAAAAAATTTAAACAAAAAAATGACGTAAAAAAAGGTTTAATTATTTTTTTTATTAT
>CAEFZX010007214.1:0-47522 GCA_903066825.1 Alfaro cultratus | reverse complement strand
CACTCCTCCAAAACAACCACAGCCGCGTGCCTCCGGTGGTTCAACGCGGTTTTCTCCATGGCTGAAAAAAAAAAAAAAAAAAAAAAAAAAAAAAAAAAGAGAAGGGTGGGGGTGGCATAATTAGATGATCACAAACTGTACCAGCGGCTCAGTTTTCACTCTGTGGTCCAAATTACAAACCGTCATATTTTTAAAATCATGCTGACATTCTTTCGTCCCCAGCAGCTGCCAAGAACAACCCAGGCTAGGCTTGTCTTGGCACCTGATCAAAAAGAAGGACCGAGCTCGAGTCATACAGCAACTGAAAACATTTACACAGCTGGGACCCTCGAACCCTAAGGCTGCACCGCCTCACTGCCAGAACCTGTGCTGGGGCTTGAGGGTGGAGGATGCGAGGGGGGTTTGGGGGTTCCAGGTGCTTCTGGGGGGAATGCAGAAGTTCTATAGATGGGGCAAAGGGTAACAACTGAGCTCAGTTCCAAAAGTCATGTGTCCATGTGAACTTTCATTTTAATGAAAGGACAGACAGACGTGTGTCGATGTTCGCACAAATGCACATGTTCACATTTGTGTGAACCTGTTGGAAAATAGGTAGTGATTGCATTATGTTTTCCCTCTTGATTCTGTCTATGTGTGCTCTATTACGGGGATGGTTTCTGTTTGTGAAGCTGTATTTGCTTGTTGATGATGGGATTAGAGTCATCCCCAGCACTAGATCATGGGAAGTCTGCTCTGTAGTCTATTCACTCTACCAATGAACTAAATGCAAACACCAGATGAGCCACATAATTATGCATACATTCAAGCCTGGTCCTATTCCCAACTCTTCCCATATGTACACTTGGCCGAGACCTTTTGGTGTCGCATTACATTGCAATCCGTTGAGAACTTTTTAAAAATTATTTTGCTTTGCCGAAGCATAATCATGTCTGGGCAAGAGCAGCATTAATCAGAAAAGCACCCAAGAGTCCCTTTACAACCCTGGAGATGCTACAGAGACCATCAGCTCTGGTGGGAAAATCTATATCTATCTATTAAAATAAAAAATGATAAAACAAACCCATAAGAAGTCACATTTGAAGTTTGCATGAAGAAGATGCTTTGATAAGATGAACCCAAAACTGACACCTCTAACCTACATGCAGAATAACTTGTGTGGTAGAAAAACAACATCGTCTTGAACACTTCTGCATTGTGAAACATGGCAAGGTGAAAAATGTTTGGAGAAGAGAGGTAGCGTATTTGGGACAGGGCAGTGGAAGCAGGGGGAGTGGCAGACCAATGAATTCAAGATTGTGTTGACCCCTCATGACCTCATCCCAGTAACTCAGAAACCCCAGCGCAACAGTGACATCACTCTCTCATTCCAAGACAAAGAATCAAAGCATTGCAGTGCTAGGCCAGCACAGTGTGTGCATGCACACTGAACTATTAGACCTCGTTTTAAATGTGTGTTTGTGCATGAGAGCAACCATAGAAATGAGAAAGCAGTAGGTGGGAACATTTTCAAAAGTAGAAACAGACTGGATTTTTTTGATATGCTTACCAGTTCTTTTGTGCTTGATCACCTGAAATCTGCTGAGTGAAAACAATGGCATACTGTATTTGGTTTTTGCACCTTGCAACTTTTTCTTCATACCGCAATGACCATTGTACATCCTGTAAGAAAATTAAGCCTGCTGTATTTCATAATTTATGATCACAAAATTATGAAGACTTAAATATCTCAACACCACAAAAGTAATTTATGGGTGTTCTGTGCAATGGCTTTAGAGCTACTAACCAGTTTGCAAATTTATACACGCAGATCAGAGCAAAATCTACACCAGACCAATGGATCTTTTCCAGTCCACCATTTCTGAATCCTGAAATTACCTTTAACTCTACATTTTGCATTGTTGCTTGTTTCTTGAAAAAATTAAATTTAATTTATAAGCCAATAAGAATAATAATATAAAATACAGTTCAAATCAGAAATTTACAAGCACCAAATAAAAACATACATAAAATGTTTTCCTTTGCTTTCTGAAGTTAAATAAGACCAAACCTGTCTTATGTCAGTAAGAATTACCCAATTTATTTCTATTAGCTAAATATCACATAATGAAAGAATATGTCAGAAATTTATTTATTAATGTCTTCAAAATTAGAAGTGTACTTACACAATGATCTTTAAATAATGAGAGAAAACCCAGATGACGATGTCATGCTTTTGAAAACTTCTGTTTGGCTAACACACACTTTTGAGTTAATTACAGACTCACTGAGTGTATTTTAAGGCCACACCTGAAACACACTGCTTTCTTGTTCAACATGACTAGAAAGTCTAAAGTTATCAGGCAAAAGATCAGGAAGAGAATCACGGTGCTGCAACAGTCTGGTTTCATCATTGGGAACAATTTCAAGACTTTTCAAGGTGTTGCATTAACAATTACATTCATGTATAGACAAAATGGGAAAGTCCAACCATCATACTGCTCAAGAAGCAGGCACCTTTTGTGTCCCAGAGTTGAATGTGCAAAGCAATCCAAGAACAAAAGCTAAAGACATTGTGAAGATGCTGGCAAAGCCTGTGTGTCATTATCCACAGAAAAACTTGTCCTGTACCGATATGGGCTGAAAGGCCACTGAATAAGGAGGAAGTCATAGTAAACATAAAAAAGCCAGATTACAGTTTGCAAATGCACACAGGGACAAAAACCTTACATTTTAGAGTCATGTCTTGTGGTCTGAAGAAACAATAGTGGAAACCAATGTGTTACTTTTGGGCTATAATGACAAATCATTATTTGGAGGAAAAAGAGGACACCTGTAATCCCTGGAACACCATCCCAACTGTGAAGTACGGGGATATTAGTGGGGATGTTTTGCAGGAGGAACTGGTGCACTTCATAAAATAGATGGCATCATGAGGAAAAACATCATGTGGAAATATTGAAGCAATCTAAAAATGCATCAGCCAGGGAGTTAAAGTCTGGGCGCAAAAATGTTTTTCAAAATGGACAATGATCCTAAGCATACAACCAAACTGGGATAGAAATGAGCCACTTAGTTGTCATTTGATATATTTACATTAAAATGTTCATTAAAATGTATTGCCCCATTTTTAGAAATAAACTGGACTGAACTTTATTCCTAAGATGCATAAAAAATAGCTTTCTATAACATGTCACACCATGTAGTTTCATCATTCTTCACAGTGGACAAAATACAAATTATTAAAGGTTCATCCAATGACATTGTTTTAAGTAAAGAAGTGATCTTTATATCTATACTGCATGAGCACATATGGACCCAATCTCCAGGTTATGTGCTGTAATTTAATGATGCTGTGTAGTATTTTTTGTAAGAGTTATTGTTAGTCTACACTGATGGTAAAATGTCATCTGGGTGTTGATTTCCACAGCAGGATTGTCACAAAACATGTCGATGACATCACAAGAGGCACAGGAATCGGGCAGATCAGGTGGGCCTTGCTAAACACCTTAAAAGAGCTCTTGACAGATTTTGTCTGAACTGTAACTACGTTCACTTACCCAAACAGCTTCTCTCTCCTTGACTGCTGAGTAATGGGATTTTTTCCTGCTTCTTCCCTCTGGTGTTGAATAGAATGACAGTGATGGTATAGACCACATTGCAGGTGCATGTACAACTACCAGGTAATGCAGGGATCAAAATTAATCTTAATGGAACACCTCTTCTAAACCATGCCGTTTGTGTGAACAATTATGTCAGAAAGATTTCTGAAGATATAACATATGAAATCTGACCATCCCAGTGTACTCTGATCCTCTTCAAACCAGCTCCAAAGTGTTTTATTGTTGCCAAATTTACCTTAAATTGCTGTGTGTCACATATGGCTCAAATGTTTTGCTGAGACTGAATTGAATAAACATTCTTGAGGGAGGAATACAATTAAAATGTGAATAAGGAAAAATACAAAATAACATTTCATTTTTTTATTATTTTCTCTATGTCTCGTTACGTCACTAGAGGCATGAACTGGAAGTTTGGTTTTGACACAGTGGAGAAAAAAGAGACTGACATGTTTCTTTTTTCTATAGTTGAAAAATTATATCCAAAGTAGCTTTTCATGCATTCTGAGCAAAGTCTTGTGACCAAGCTCCATCTTTTTAAGAGACTGCAGTGAGATAAGATTGTGGTTTACCTTTATAAGATCAAGGAATGAAAGCACCAGTCATCCATTACCTGTCCAAAACAACGACAACAGCAAATGTCAAGAGAGAGAGAGAGAGAAAAAGAACATAGAGGATGGGGAAAAAATAAAAATGTTGTAAAAACTGAGAAAAGGGTAATAAATACATTCAATAATGAGGAAAAAATATAGTTTTTAAAACAATAAGATACCATATCACTTTTGAGCATTGATGGCTTCACTGACTGGTGGAGAATAGTTTGTTTAACCAGCTAAATAATTGTAACTTGTGTTTTCTTAGGCACAAACAGAGGAGCAAATTTTAGTTTTTCAGAATATCTGGTTTGTGTGGACAAGTTGCTTAGTCCTGGTTATGTTACAGTGAAACTAATTTCACTGAAGAAACTCTGCTAGTATCATTCTGACTTTATGCCATCATTGACTTTGCCGCAATCCCTCATTTTGAGAAAGTATGAGGCAACAGTGGAAAGGAAATACTCCCTTTTAGCACAACGAAACATCCAGGAGAACCAGGCAATTAGACAGAAAAACAATGAATAACTGAATCAGGACTATACACTGCTGGAGAATGAAGGTGTTAACAACGAAATGCTCTCAAATTGCAACAATTTGTAACAAGTCCAATGCAAATAGCTTACTCTTCTAATGTTAAACCAATAAAAATAAACTTCTCACCTCAAAATAAGCTCAGCATTTCGAACCTTACATTTCATTTTCACTTTCTGTAGAGAAGGGCTATGCAAATATTGCAGGACCTTGAAATTGCAATATGCTAATTGTGGTAAGTATGTGATTGGTTTAATATTGCTTTACGAACTATGTGGTCTGTAATAAAGCGACAGAGTGTTTAGCTCCAAATCATGCGGAAGATGCACGCTGAGCTGTCTAAAGCTGGCAGAATGGACTGCTCAATTAAGGAGCAGATTTAAGATAAGAGTGTTGATTCCCAAGCCCAATTAATTAGCACTAGAAGAAAAGAGAGGCAGCCAAAGAGCAGGGGAGAGATTTAAGCAGAAGGTGCCCACCAGGGACTTGCTCTCCTGCTCCTACCTTCTCACCCATACGCCATGCTCTATTTCCTTCCTTCTCCTGCTAATTCTTTTGTTCACTCTCTTGACTTCTAGCTCACCTTATGGTCTCCCTCTGTCATTAGCAGTCTTTTAAAACCCAACACACAAATGTAATTGTGTGCTTTTGAAAGCAAAATCTTCCCCAATTTATATATATATAAAAAATGAAGAATAATGTTGAAATTGTTCTCATTAGGTAGGTTTGACAGGAAACTAGTCAAACTTTAAACAAAGCTGCATGTGAATCTTATGAAAAATAATATTACATTTAAATCTTTTCCTGTGGTTCTTCCTGCTAAATGGAAATACTGGCAATTTGTCTGATGCAGTTTGATGTGATCTTAACTCAGAATTGTACATTAATTGAAATCTTCCAAGCAACATTACATTGATAGGTTTATTGGACATAGTTTTACTAACATATGTGTCAAATGTTAGTTAAAAATGAAGGAATGACAGTAGCAGGAATTATTTAACTGATCAAAAGAACTTGTAACCAGTGTGAAGATGAAGTCAGCTTAAAGGTTCATAAATTAAATTCTGCTTTAGGCACAAATATGTTTTTGAAACTGGAGTTATTTCAAGAAGATAGAAGTCCGCTCTGGTCTTGGTTTATATCAACCTAAGATACACACAGCGACAAATAATTTTGATTGACATTCAATCAATGTAATGTTATTTGTAAATTAATTACCAATTCCAGGAGTCTCCTTGTGGTATGTGATTGACTCAGTGATGATATATACAGCAATAATATTGTTAGTTTGGTATCCTTTGTCCCACATTTCATTTGGTGTTTAATGGTCCTTAAAAAAATTAGTAGGAAGCCTTTTAAATTAATTTATGATGTTGCTGGACCTTTTCCCTTGGGCTAGTATCCTCAACAATGCACTAGAAACCAATTATTTCTAACTTAAAAACACCTATCAACAGCATACATATTTATTATAGGGAATAGCCAATAACTACGATGGTTTGCCAATAAGGAAAGGCTGTGAATATATTGTGTCTGGACCCACGACACCCCACCCAGTGCTCAACCCCCTACCTTGCCTCCCTGAATGTCAGAGAATTAACAGTATTACCTCCGCAGCCCTTCGGCCATCTATCAGAGCACCGTTAGACGTCAATAACAGAAGCTCATCCCAAAACTCTAGAAATTACCCAGCCATACGGAGGAAAAAAATAAAAACTAATCAATATTTGGCCTGAATGGAGGGACCAGTCCTCATTTCGCTGTATGAATTTTTGATGCATCTGCTGCTTAAGCTCCACACTATCAATTACGAGATAAACAGGGTCTGGGTGATTGTTGTCATGGTGCACAGGGCTGCCATCCAATTAGATCTTGCTCCGGCTAATGTGTTAATATCTTACATAATTGGTGTTGGGGGCCATTTTTTCCCCTCTCTCCCTCAAATGCCAAGCTGATCCTTATAGAGACGAATACTACACCATTAGTGCAATCTTATCTGGGTAAAGTAATTTTGATGAAATATACATAACGACTGTGGGTAATTTCAATTCCCATATCTGTTTTTTTGAAACAACTTTTTTTTTTCTGTTTCAATTTGTTAAACAAAAAACCCAAACGCAATGGGTTTTAAAATGATTTATTTTAAACTTTTAAAACGCTTCAATTCTAGCTTTGTTGTCAGTAGAAAGAAAATAATAGAAGATAGAACTTTTAAAGATTTGGAAAAAGAATCAAGCATGGAGAGCTTCAAGACCAGACACAACAAAGAGAAGAATAGTTGGATGAAGCAGAATGGAAGTCGGGAAAAAAGAGAAGAGGGATAAGGAAGAAAAGGAGAGGAAAAAGCGAGAAGAGAGCGAGGGATGAGACGGCTGCCTGGAAAGACGATTAGTATTCATGCAGCGTGGTGCTCCAGAGAGGATTAATGGACTCTGATGCCTAATATCCTGGAGAACAATTAATTTGCCCACAGTTTTGTCATGGTTGAAAGTCAAATGCTGGAACAGATCGATGCGCACAGCCGCCAGTGAAATCGCGGCAGCCCCTTCTGCCAGGCGCAGAATTTTAATTTCATCATCATCATTTTCCCCGGCTGCCACCCTCGACGAAGCTGTCCATGACATGGCTGAGAGGGCCGCCACATCCCGACAGCCGTGGTACACACACACACAGACACACACACAATTAGAAAGCGCAGTAAACACGCAAACAGGCCTCACACTCTTATATATTCACATGTTTAGTGGAGAACTTCCATCCATAGGCAAACAGTTCACTTATACAAATAGAAATGCAGATGTAGAAGGGATTACTCGCCCAGAAAAATGTTTTTTGAATACTTTCATAATTCCACATGTGAGCTAAGACACGCAGCGCATAAACAGCTTTCTGCCCTTAAACTCTCCCACATTTTGTCCACATCAAAAACACGAACTTCAGTGAATTTTATGCGATAAGCCAACTCAAAGTTGTGAAGTGGAAAAAAAGCAGGAGTTTTTTTCTTTTTTTTTCTTTTTTTTTTTAGATGCAGATCCAGATTATCTAAAGATTTAAAGTTCTTTCAGACAACACAGTTCAAGCTTGGTCAGGCTGGAATTATCAACACTGGTTTTCAGACTGTGCCTCAGATTCTCAGTTGGATTTTGCCTTTGAGTAGGCCATTCTGATCTGTGGATTTGTGTTGATCTAATCCTTGCATTATAGCTCAATCTCAAGTCTTTTGTAGCATTTTCTTCCAGGACGCCCTGTACATAGGTCCATCTATCTTCCCATGAACTTTCTTCATCTGTCACTACTTTAAAAAGAAGCCTCAAAATGATGCTGCCACCACCATGTTCTACAGATTATGTGTCCAGGCTGTAGGTTGACCACCACAAAGTTTAATTTGAAGAAAATCTCAGCAAAGTGCCGCCATTAATTTATGCATTGTGTTCCCACCAAAACTTGTGGCAAACTGTGGGACTTATTGCAGGCTCTATTCACTAGTTAAGCAGCTACTGGCAGAATGAATCACAGGGAATTCAAATTTGTGCTATTTGAGTAAAGGGCTATCGCATAGATATCCATGCCATACGTTTGTCATACAAATCACATTAATTTAAAAGTTGTAGCATGACAAGATGGGAAAAAGTGTAAAGTTCATATTTAATTAATAAATCTGCTTTAAACAACAGTTTTTACACTAGAACACATCCTTTAACAGTGCTTAACTCTGCCTTTAAACAATAGAAAAAAAAACTTACTGTAATCATTATTTCACATTAAGATTTTGTGTAAAATAAGGGAATCTACATGAGTATGGGATTGTAGACGGAGTGGACCTGAGCTAATGACTTCACAAGCACAGAAGCATGTCGAGTTCACCGTCAGCAAAGCAGTGTTGATCGCCACGCATCACCGAGCCATCGTCAGAGGCTGTAAATATTTCATTAGAGATCCAGATGTGTCAATTAAAGATACATAGAGACACAGTGAGATCCCTCCTGTCTGGTGCCTCCCTGTATTTGTCTTTTAGCTTATTTGCCTAGCTCAAGGATATTCTCATTAGCACAATAATGCATCACAAAAGAGAGGGACACAGGAGACGATCAGGAAGCCAAGTGACACAAAAATGAAGACATGCCTCTTCACATGATCTAGCATTAGCTTAACTCTCACTCTCACTGCATGTTGGTGTCATAGGCTTGTTAGACTGCACTTGTTAGAAACAAAAACAATAGTATAATGACCTGAACAATTAAAATGCACCATTCAGATTATGTAAGAGCCATTTTACTAATTTGTCTTAATTTAAAGACAGAGTCATTCACACCGACTCCTTACCTAGTTCTTTATCATCTTTCATCACTTGTCTTCATTTCCACATATTTTATTTTGTCATAGTTACCCTCTGTCTGGAAGGAAAATATGTAGACATCATATGAATTATTAAAGGTGCTGGTGCTAATTTATTTAATGAATTAAGAAGAGTCCGGTGGGGGGTATTTCAATAATGGAGCACTGTTAGCAGTGTTTTAATAAGGATGGCACACACTGATTGGGTAATTACATCTCAGATCTCCCCATGTAGCTTCACTCCCACATGGGGAGGAAGCAGTGTGACAGTGGAAAAGTCGTCTGGTCTTCGTATTTATCTTGAAACACGTATGACGATATGAAGACTCACTCACTGGCCTCCCATTACAGGCTGGATTGGGTAGCTATTGGTTGTTGGATAAATGGGTGTAATGAACAAATTATCAAAAACATTTAGTGCATGGAGACCTGCAGACATATATATGTTTTATATATTATATATACAGTATATATCTATATATATAGATATATACTGTATATATACCCTGGTTATCAAAGTCCAGTGTAAGAAAGTCCATTCATTGTTTATACCTGGTTATTCAAGGAGAAGTGGATGCTGTGCTGTCATTGGTTAAGAGGTGGGTTATGCCTGGATATATCATTAACCCATCACAGACAGAAGTTCATGTAAAAATCTATTTTGTGAATTTTCAAACCAAAGTTAAATTTCCATTTGGGGGTATTTACAATAAACAGAAGGAGTGTTCACCGTACATGTAAAGTAGATATAATTGTTAATATCTCCCAATACTGCTCACAAGGAAATTTTAATTTCAGCCATTTATTGGATCTGTGATGTGATTTGTGACAGCTTTTGTATAAAAATATATAATAGTTATTATTTTTAAAAAAATTTTTATTAATAATTAAAACGTATTCATTATATTATTTGGTGCATGAAAAAAATTCTATAATACATTACTGAAGTGATTTGATATTTAAAAGTGTGTAACTTGCATACTATACACAAGCCATATGCAATTTCAGCTACACACACAGTCTACAGTGGAACAAAATGGTAGAGTCCAGGATCTTGTTACACACAGAGCCACAAAAAATCATGTGCTTAAAATACAACTATGTACAAACTCCAAAGTAAACTAAGGCTACGTGTAAAGTCCAGGCAAATGCAACCAAAATTGCATTTCACCCTCGCCCCCCCCAAAAAAATCTGACTTGTGGTTTTGAAATGAGATATGCATCTGATAGTTTCAAATCATATGCAGTCTGAACGGCCTTGTCGCATTTTCTCTCACTTTTACATTTGTGCTGTCAGACATGCATCATAATTATGCACCAGAAGAAGCCAGTTGTGGTAAATAAGTGGTTTAAACAATCAGCTAAAAAATAAAGTGGATTTCAGCCAAGAAAAAGATAAATAAATAAATTGAGCTTCACACCTGCTAAGTGAACGTAGCCTAAAGGTGAGGCTTAAACTAAAACTACTTTAATCAACTAAAGTTAAAAGGGAAACTTAAGCATGCAATAGTTTCAACAGTGAAACAGCAGTAGGCTATAACCTTACATGTGTTTCATAAACTATTGATACCTTGTTTCATATTATTAAATATTAATTTTTAAAAATTGCAATGGCCAGTGTAAATATAGAGAACCTTTGGCTTACACCAAAAGACTCTAACCACAAACTCCACAAAAACACTGATAAACAAAAACAACAAGGTCGCAGAAATGAAAGTAGAAATAACGAGAACCAAAAAATAATTACTCATAAAAAATTTTTCACCTTTCAGATTAAATATTTTAAAAAGTTTCTGTATGACAGAAAGAGGGAAAGAAAGACTGGGAAAGAAAGAGAGAGTGTCTATAATAAGGGCTTCAACGGTCCTGGCTGGGCCTGTAATGGGACTGGATCCCAATCAATAGAGATGCTCCTCAGGCCATTCGTAGGCATAATGACTTTAGGTTTCTCAATAATTAAGATATTGTCACTGTGCTGACTGCAGGGTCAGCCAATCATTAACCTCATGTTAAATATGCCTTTGTTTTAATTGCTTTGCCTTAACTCCCCCAGATATGCAGGGATGAAAATTAAAGGGAAAGCAACCGTTTTTTCCTCCTGCATGTATTAAAATGAGGAAGGGCGGGGGAGCGGAAAATGATACAAGTCCTGCACAATAGTTATACCAACACATTCAAAATGTCTGTTTCCAGCTTTTTGGGAGTGTTATTTCCTTTAACAAAGCAGGCATTTGAAAAGTTTATTTTCAAAGACAAACTGCGTATTATGAGGGATTGGCCAACGTAATCAAGGATTTCGCTGCTGGAAAAGAGATAAAATTAACATATTGGTGGGTATAAAATATTTCTATCCTCCATCTTACCTCTAATGTGCTAAATATGCAGGCACCTCCTGAGATGGGTGGTACCAAAACCATTTTTAATAGAATTAGTCAAAAATGAAACTCATTTTTGGCTAATAATCACAATAAGGACATCCAAGGTAATTAGATAAATACATTTTTAAATTAATGAATCATTGGGTTTCTTTTTTATGAGGTACAAAGAGTCTGACGGCACCAGATAACCTTTTGAGCATTTTCCCTGTTACAGTTTTGCTAAATAATATTGGCATGTTGGCATGCTTCTCGTTTATCGTCTGGGGTTGCTTCTCTACTGAAGGTTCAAGAAGAGCTTTAACCAGATGAACAGTTGCTGGCAGGATGGAGGGATGGATGGATGAATGTTTTCTAGTAGCCTAGGTAACAAGAAATGCCTATTTCTCCAGATGAGACAGCTTGTATTTGGATTTTGTGGTCTCTAGGTGCCGGAACAATCAAAAGACCTTATCATTTGTAACTAAATAGATCATGTAGGCTTGCTTAGTACGAACTAAGTGTTTGTCTCTGGTTTATTTTAGTGTTAGTTTTCATGATCTCCTCTTTTGTTATAGACATAAATGAATTATTTTGGATCCACTTAAATTGAAACTAAACCTTCTGCCCCCAGACAAGCCGAGAGATACTGAGGGAAACGGCCAAGTGTGGGATGAGAACAGCGGGTTAAGCTGTGGTTGGGACGAGGGAAAGCACTCTTTCCAAATTAGCAACTTTGTCGTACAATCTATTGCAAACATATAGTCATCAAAATATCATTAATATTGTAGAAGACTGTTTTGAATGCAATAATTGTTGACTAATATCTACAGTATGATGAATATACATTCAGCGTTTCAATAAGATATTCAGCCTGTTTGATTGAGATCATTTTCATGCCTGACACAGAAATACACACGAACACGACAGGAGTAACAAAAAACTTAGATCAATTGAAACTGAGATCATCATCACTTTATTTTCTCGTGATGCTGCCATTACATGACTTTCTGATATTGTGCAGCTTGTCCCATCGTTTGTGTATGGTGTACACATTGAAACTCTCCTCCTGGTTCATAAACCTGCACGATTAGACCCTTTAAAGCTTCTCCTCGATGTATGGCTTTAGCAAAAAGATCTACTGCAAATGAGCTGATTTAATTTCCCCTAAGACAGCTGAATTAGGTTAATCAGATACACTATAATCAATGTTGGATGTGTGTAATAAAGACTAGGTGTTGAAGATAAATCAAAAGTAGAAAGCAGATTATTAATAGTAGTCTTAAGGGTGTATATTTAAGCAACAAAGCAGGGTTTTGAAGTGACAAAGTGGCTAAGTTAGTATTTATTCACCACTTGTCCCTTAAACATGTTTAATTTTTCACCATCTTTCTCTACTAGATCATGTTGCTTTAGTTTAAACATTGCTGTTTTAACTTCACTTTACTAATTATCCCAGATTAATTTGTGGTATATTATGTTGCACTTTACATCAATGCATGTTTCTTTCTTTTTAAAGCTAACACTACTGAACCATTGATCCATTTGAATATTTCTTCTGTTACAACGAGCATGTTTGGCAAGTTCCTTTTGTTTGTTTCTTTTATACTCACCATTGTTCATCCCGATAGATTACAAAGCCAGAACAGGTGTGTGGGACGGGCCAGCATTTCCTGTTTAAATTGGTGCATGATGTCAGTGATTGCATCACTGGGAAGAACCAAGTGAAGGGTTTTCTTTTTGTATTGCATTCTTTATTCTTTTTAAAGTAATTTGTTCAGTTGCCTTGCTTTAAATGTTTTTACTTGCAGCACTTAGGTGTGTAAATGAGTTTGTGAATTAGACTGATAACCTTATTGCTGTTTCTTTGTTAAGATTTTGCTATTTGGTTTGACTTATTTTCTAATGGTGCAGGTAGTGAAATGCCAGTGTGTTTCCAATTCTGTATAAAACCAGTAAGAGTTTGGCTGCTGGGAGATTGACAATATCATAAAACCAAAATGTCAAAGAATAAAATTCACCAGGAAGAACACTGAACTGTCTGCTAATGGATTCCTTATCAACTTTCTTGACACTGACTGCACTACTTCACATACATCTCTTTTATTTTTTCATGTTTTTTTCGATGAGTATATAGTTAGTAGGTGACATAAAAACAAGGGTTTACCATCTTAGGTTTTTTAAGTACTTTTGTGTAGGTTGTAGGTATCAATTAAGGGGGGAAAGTTTTAAAAACCTTATGGTTTGAGAACCACTCTGTTACTTGATAAATGATAGTAAAAAGGGTCTATAATTCTTTTAACCATATTCCCACAATTACCTGCTTTTTTGTGTTTTAGCTTTAAACATTTGCACCAAAGGCAAATGTTGTATCACTGCTGGTAAAGGAGGGGTGCTCATCTCTTTTCTCATGTATGCAAAGCCCACTCAGTTGGCAGTATTCCTCTCCCACTCCCCCCATCCCAGCAATCACTCTCAGCCATTCTTGCCCCAGCTGGGTGATGAGAAACAATGAATTTATATCTGACGTGTTGTCATTCTTTTCTCTTTACTACACAGAGTTTTTGTGCCTCACTCTCTCCCATGCGCCGTCGTGCCATTGGTTGCTGGTAAATGGACTAAAGCGCCACTCAATAGGCTGATGCACTCCGTCAAGGCGAGGGGGCTTGACCTTTCCTGGCGTGGGGAAACGCAATTCATATCGGCCCCAGACCAGCTGCCCGCTAAACGAACATCTCATCCAATTTCCAGACGCCTGCAACACAAAAAAACAAGAGTGGTTTGTGTGCGTGTGTGTGTGTGTCTGTGTTGGGTGCTGGGTGGTTGGGCGAGAAGAGAAGGTGGGGGGACTGGGGTTAGAGGGAGAGGGGCTTGTGGGCAGGGAAGTCCTGATGGATTTTAGATTGGTTTCTCAATTTCTCTTCACTCCAGAGAGGTGGGGGGAGAAATGAGACAAAGAGGAAAAACAAACACCAAATGCTCAAATGCACACGCCGGCAGACACACACACACCCATGCACACACACACTTACCAACACACAAGGAAGCTTGGGGGGAAAAAAAAGGTTGCTTAAACTGACGCCTTGATTTACTGATTATTCATTTACTTGTTGAGGTGTTTATTATACCAGGTTGTTAAATGATTTTACAGGCCAACTTTTCTTTCTTTTTTTCTTTTTTTTTTAAGTATTTCTATTTTGTTCTTCACCATATCTAAATCATCAACACCAGACAGACTATTAATGCCAGACCACCAAGAGAGATGGTTACTGTGGAGACGACAGCCCCAGAGGATTCATTCATGATAAACAGGAATACAAACACACAAACAGAAAACCGCAATCAACTTCTCTGCAGTCTCAACGCACCCGTACTTGGACAGTTACACACATACAAAGTCCTCAAGACACTCGGTGGATCATTTATTCACTAGGAGAATATGTCGCAGGCTGCAAAAATACACAGTAAATTAGATAAAGGATTTGTCATCATATACATGCAATTTAAGGCAAGTGTGTTCAGATGCAACGCAAGCAACCTGTCTTGAGAGAGCAATGAAGACCTGCTGCTAAAATCGGCTCGATTTTTATCTGGCATAGGTGTTTGAAACAGACACACATTAATAACCAGTACTAATTAAACAGCAGTGATTTGTGCTTTATAGAAGCTGTGACTTGGGCTCAGGTAGTCTTCAACAAACAAAACACTCTTTTTTTTTCTTTTTGTTTTTTTTTTTCCCCCCCAACACAAAAAATAACAGTACTCGAATACAAAGGGAGCATCAATGCCATTGCTTCTCATCAATTCTAGATCTCTTGTCCACACATGTGCCACACAAACTGAGATGGAAAATAATTTACTCTTCTGAAAGTATTTTAAAAAATTCTAGCTGAAAATCTGTGTTTTGCAAGCCACCTTCATCAATGTGCAAATGCCTTATTACCAAATATTTTTTAATGATTTGTGGCTTATGTTTTAAACTGCCTACGTCATTTAATTGCATGGACATTATCTTCTGAACAAATATGCCTTTTTTAAATGTATTGCTATTCCACCTTCTGATATTGGAATAAATATTTGATGCAATTATATATTATTCAGCAGACAGTACCTCCTTTGATTGGCTGGAAATAATATGGTATATGTTTCTCTTTTCGCATGGTTGGGAGATATTTCAACATTTACTGCAAATGAATCTCCAAGGTCTCAGAGGCTGAGTCAGAGAGGGCTGCATTGCAAAGACGTCTATACTATCACGCAGACAAACGCACAGTTATGAGGAGGTAAACAGTTCAGATTTTTTAAAAACTGCAGTTCTTACTAGGGCAACAAGCTAAGATGTATATTTTAAATTAATAACTTATGTTAATAATTTGGAACAGCTGTTTTGGACAAAAGTTTGTCCTTTAGCAGATTGCTCTTGAGTTTTCCCAGTGAGCTGTGCAGCAGCAGAAATTCGGCCTCAAAGCACCGGAGATCTCTTGGGTGACTTGCATTTCCCCACGGCCCTGTTTCTGCCTGCCAGTCTGCACGGCTTTGGAAGGCCCGGCTCAATTGAACACATTTAGTGAGCCTTCAACCTTGGACTCACCAGGGATTCAATATATCATTCCACCTTCCACAGACAAGTTACTTCCTGTCTAACAATATGATTCTTCATGTGGTATGATGTAACCATTTAACATTTGAGTGAAATGTGCACTTTTTCCTATACCCTGACTTAATGTTTGTTATTCCTATTACAGATGTATCACTGATACCTGTTTAGGAATGACTGTCCTCTTTCCCCCCTTCATTCTTGGTGGTGGTGACGGGTGGGATGTGGGTTGGCAACAAGGATAGTGATCAAATTTCCTACACCCCACAAAAGCAAACACAGCTAGTCGGCAGTGTGTGCCACACATCCCCGGAGTCCAACTGCTGCTCTGAAACCAATTTAGCAGCCTCTGCAGCATGGAGGAAACCTCTACCCCCCCTCTTTTCTTCTATCCATCCATCCAGCCCTCCCGCCTCCTTCTTTTCCTCTCGCTTTCAGTGTCCGCTCAGTTCTCTCTCCCAAAGTGTCACTCTTTAGAAAAGTGGGAGGCAGGAAAGGGTGGGCGAGTTCGGGCTGGAGAAGGGGGGGAAAGAAAAAAGAAGGGAAAGGCTTCTCTTCTTTCTGAAATCATGCTCGGGATCAGTCTGGAGAGGCCTGGTGTGTTTGGATTGGCATGGTGGCTGGCAGACGATAGAGGGAGGTGGAGCTGGAAGAGAGTTATAAATAAACATTTCAACAGGACTGCGAAGAGGTGTCGGCAGGCCTCAGGCCACAGACCTTCCACGGGCTCTCTGGCGCCTCTCCAGGTCACATTACATGAGAAAACGGCCGGATTAAAAAAAGACGCTATGCGTGTGTGTGTTTCTTTGTGAGTCGGTGTGTAAAAGAGAAATAGTCGGAGAGAAAAGAAACTTGATAGGGTGGTCTCTAAGTTGCTGCAGATAGACCAAACAAAGTTGTCTATTTTCTTGAAGTTAAAGGAAAATTTGGTTGTTAGATGTGATTTACAGATAAAAATGGTGAAATGCAGTGATTCAAACCCCTTCACTTTAATGCCCTTAAATAAATCCAGTACAATTAATTGCCTTCCAGTCACCCAAACAGTAAATAATTTTGAAAAACTTAGAACAAGACTCCAAGCCTATACTAAAGCATTGCTGCTCGCCCAAAGGAGCGAGGAAAGAATCAATCTGACATAGTAGCGCTTTTTGGCAAAATGGCAAAAAGAAAAGCAACAATTGTTTTATTAGAATACTAAATTTAAAAACCATAGGTTCTTCGTGATTCATAAAGGATCTTTTTAGGCAATTTTAAATTCTGTAATTTCCAGGTTTGGTAGGAGTTCATCCTGCAATTGGCGAGTTGCCGGTTCAAACTCTCTCTGCCTCAGTCTTTGGGTCCCTGGGCAAGACGCTTCAGCATGGGAGTGTGTGTGAAGCGCTTTGGGATGCTGTAGACTTGATAAAGCACTGTAAAAGTATATGCCATTTACCATTTTACTATTTAAACAAAACTGATCATTCAGGAATTTGATCTAATTTATGGCTACACATTGCATATCAAGTGAAACCACAGAGGGTTGGAGCAAAAGTATGAAGTCAATCCTGGGAAAGAGAAAGTACTGTCTGTACTATGTTCGTTTTTAGTCGGCCTCAGAGCTGAGCAGTTGGGCACCGGACTGAGAAAATCACTGGCAGCAACAGCAAAACTCTGCACTTCACATATTTGTTTTGAAATGGTAAAAAATAAAATAAAATAAAAATAAATTATCATTGTTTGATATGGGCCAACAAAAGTTTACAGTAATGTTATGCAGTGCATCTGTATTCACGGACTGGGCCTCTTCGGGATGGGTGCCTCACAATACTAAAGAGAAAATATATGAATCTACACAGTATGTTGAATGACTTCATTCTGCACACAAGTTCCTTCGTCCAATATAAACTTCGCTTACTTGAAGGTTTTCCACTCAATCAGGCCTGAGTGGTCCCCTGAAGTCCTCTTGTGTGACTCAGGTTCATGCCTGATCCCACAGTTAGAAAAAGAGATGTTTTGGTTTCATGGTTACTTATTGCAGGCAGAGTTTTACAGTTGTGTTTTGGCAAACGGAGCTGGTGCTTTTGGCTGAAGCTGTCCACATCTGTGCTCAGCGGGAGTTTTCTCGAGCCCTCACCACTGCCTCCCTTCAGATACAAAACGAGATAAGATGATCATATTTTACTGCCTGGATGAACCACAGAACAGAACAAGGGAGAGAGAGAGAGAGAAAAAAACTGCAATCTACAAAAAATATTTGTGGCTCTATTGTGATTACAGATAACTTACAGACTTCTTGAACAGATTAAGACTTTCATCATACTAAATCTTTTGGTTTCGATCCTGTAATGTCCAAAACACTGTTTTAAAGAGCTGAAGAGACTGGCAAAAAGCTATGAAGAGGAATGGTTCATCCAGATGCATTTTTGAGTGAAGATGAAAGGAGAAGCCAAGGATGGAAAGAGTCAAAAGCAAAACAGAACTCGCAGGAAAATGTAGACCACAGAATGCTATGAAGTCAGAGGAAGCCTATCTTCTTTTTATTTGGTTGTGGTTCACTCCACAATTTACTATAAAAACCTGGCAGTGTCCTCGGGGGCTAGTTAGCAGATCCCACTGATATAACTAGACTTGGGTGGCTTCACCACAGGCTTGGCCAGGGGTGAAGTGACTTCTAAACACTTGGAAACTTTTGAGTGTCTGGCTGCATGTTTGTCCACCTTTTTGGAGAGACGTTGCAGCTTCAGAAGAGACAGACAACACTGATAACCTTCTCATTCAATATTTTAGTTTCAGACAAATGGCCTCTTATTTTTTTTCACCTTCAGATAGTAATCATCCCTCTTCCAGATAAATGACCTTTGACCCTGCTTCCCTTCAGAAACCAAAATATTTAGGTTATTGAGGAATAGGCTCCATGTGAAAATTAGCGGGGATAAAATCTGATTTTATTATTTTATTTGTTGTGGAAACATTTTAGAAAAAATGAATACAATTCAAAGTGTGTTTCTTATAACTGTAAAGCACTTACAGTGGCTTAAAAAGAGCTTGAGACCCTTGGATTTTACATTCTGGACATAGGAAGAGAATTTATGAAGCAGAGGTAAAAACACACACAACTTTACAGGTTTTTTAACACAGATAAAATTTTAAAAAGTGTGTTGTGCGTTTCTATTTCGTCCACTTGAGTCAGCACTTTGTAGAGCCACCTTTCACTGCAATGACAGCTGCAAGTATTTGGGGTATGTTTCCACCTGCTTTTCACATCTACAGGCTGACATGTTTCCCAGTTCTCCTTTGCTCAATAGTTCAAGCTCAGTCAGAATGAATGCAGAACACAAGCGAACCTTGTCTAAAAACTTGGTGAATTTTAAAAGAAACTGGCTGCACTGGATTTTACTTAGGATAAGTAAGAACTTATCCTAAGTAAGTTCTTACTTAGGATAAGTAAGAACTTACTTAGTTCTTAAGTAAGAACTAAGTAAGTTAGTTCTTACTAACTTACTTAGTTAGTAAGAACTAAGTAAGTTCTTACTAAATACAAATGCTAAATACAAATGCACACCACACTTTCTAGGATTTTATTTGCAAAAGCCTAAAAAAAAATATTATTTTCTTTCCACTATGTTTGTGGTTGTAATGTTAAAAGTAGGGGAAAAAATAGTGTGAATATTATAGCAAAATATTTTATGATACAACTGATTTTTCTCTTTTTTTCTCCTCGGATTACTTGAGGAATGTATAAAATACAATGTATAAAATACAATGTATTCTTTGGGTTTAATTTATGGCGCAGGTCCATTTTTCCACATGCATGTTATTTGACATCTGCTTTTCCTCCTTATTTTATTTAGTGAATGAGAAAGTAATGGGGATCCAGATAGAAGAGAGGAAAACCAGTGCAATACTATTACCCTTTCCTGTTTCTGTAGAGCCTGGAATCTTCAGGGAGGTGAGCTGAGAGGAGTCCTGGCCGACAGCCACTTCTGACGGGCCAAGTCGTCCTGTGGAAAGACGAGAGAAATCAAAAAACCTGTTTGCAACAAAACTGATGGAATTTCAACTCGGAATTAGATAAGCATGAGAAATAAATTCAGTTTTATGTTTTCATGAAAAAAAATAAATAAAAATTGACAGTACTTTGCTTACTTTTCGCATTGTTAACTCTGAATACATGCTGAAGGAATCTCATCTTCTGTTTCTAATTACAGTGCAGCACTATTTTCCAAACAGGCTTTACCAAGAAAAATATTCTTGTAACTCGGAATGTTTTTCACAGTGGTTTTTTTCACTATAAACATGCACAAAATATTACACAACTGCGCTGCCAAAGGATAGAAAATAAACAAAAACATGGGTGTTGCTTGCATGGTGAAGGCTTAAGGAAAATGTGCAGGATCCATTTCAGCATCAAAGACAAAATATTTATGACGAATTAAATATTTACTGCAATTGTCAGCAATCATATCTGTTAAAATTCTACTTGTTGCTTTTTGATTTTTGTTTACACTTTGCTGTAAGTTATTCAGTTGTAATGAGACCTTCAAACATAAATAATGAACATTTAGCTCTCGAGTCAGGGTTGAAGATGAGGTACGTCTAAGCTAACCCCAAGCTGAAAATCTGTCTGAGGGAAGGAGGGATCAGTGAAGTAAGCAAATAAAGCCAAACAGGAGGTAAACACTAAAACCCCTGACCTGCCCTTTAAGAAACACCCTTTCTCCTCAATCGGTGCTACCAAACACAACCTCCAGCACTGCCAGCAAGCTGCTCTCCTGACAGCCTCAGACTCTGAGGCCTAAAGAAAACAAACTGACTCTGATTATGAAAATAGTGCCGTAAGGCCCTCCCGGTGCCAAACGCTTATCTTACACAAGGCGAGCTTTGTGCTCTGTGGGGAGTTCTTGCTGGCCCTCAACCACCCCACCAGGTGGAGACTTCCAGGACCCGGGTCTCCTCCTCCATCCCTTTCCCTCTCTTTGCCCTCGTGCGCACAGTGTCACGTCCGCCGGGACCGCTGAGTATATTTTGAAAGGGGAGCATCAGGAAATTGATCCACAGGCACCACACTGTTCTGAGGGCAAAAGCAATTCCTTAACAGTTGGGGATGATGAAGCTTCGCGAATGCAATGCCAACATTGTTTCATGCACCAAATATTTTAAATAGAGGTTTGACATGTGGGAAAGACAAATCCTCTTGATGAGCATAAGATTTGAGGGTTGTTGCAAGGTGAGAAATTTCAAGAACAGAGCATTTATAATATAGATTAAGATTTCATCAAGTTACATCAGTTTGGGAGGAAAAGAAATAATAGGAAAGTCAGAGCGCAGAAATTTCTAGAGGTAGTTAAATAAGAATATGACACTTGCAAAGCAGATCGAATAATGCCTTTTTGCTGACAATTCTGTTGCTGAATATTTGAACTTGAAGTGAGGTTTGACAACAAACATAGGGAATCCTTTTGGTCTGGCGTTAAGCCACGACTGTCTGTCTGAAAACAGATGCTTCAATGTGCCTAAGCTCTAAAAAGTTCAATTCAGCATTACTACTGGCATCTTTTAAAAGTCAGTGATATAGAACTAACACCAGTAGTTAGCAGTAGTATCTACTGTATGTAAATGGGAAGCTCTGAGGTTTGAAGTCTGGTTCTATGGGGCTATCAGGACTAGTACCTGTAGCTAAAAGCTGTCAAACAACAGTACATTTGTTGGAAGTTGAAGAAATCCCTGGATCAGTGAAAGGCTAACCTCTAGTCAGAAGCAAATCTGTTGCAATTTAAAACAAGTCAATAAAAATCTGAGTGGCGTAGTCTCTAAACTAGAATAAACATCATCAAAGACACTGTGTTTTCTGAGGTTGTATGTTCTTCATAAACAATGTTGATGATGTACTGAAAGGCTCCTTAACATGAATGATGGGAACCGAGTTGCAGTTTTTTCTATTTGTGTTATATCACCAACAGAGACAGAGAACATTCAGAAGGGAAGGAACGCAACAGAGCACACTTGCTGTTTAAAATGCAAATATTGATTCTGAATTGTCCTTGCACAACTTTCACAGGAGTCCTCCTCCTTCTGGGGCACTCAAAGTGACTGACTGGACTCTCAAAATGACAGCATGTGGGAGAACTTTTCTGATGACAATAACAGTTAAGAGTAGTGTAACCTTTGCCAGAAAAAATATTTCATTCAAGTCCAAGTCAACAAATTATTTGTGCTGCCACTTAAGAATACAACGCACATTCGGGAGGTGAGAAGCGAACAGCTTCATTACTAATCCAATTATTTTTATTTAGATAAAATGAGTTACCCGAGCCTTACTTCTTAAAAGTAAATAAAAAGAAAAACGAACCAGCTCTAAGTAAGGGATTCATTTGTGAATCTGTTTCAATTTATAGAATGTTCTTTTCCAGGTTTTGTGTTTGTTTTCCCGATGGACGCATGAGCAACAGAACTACAACCAACTTAACTTTGAGTGCTGATGTTTAATATTAGTAATTAGTTATTGTTACTTCAAATCTCAGACAAAACAAATAGACAAATGATTTTGGTGAATAACCTGGTGACTAACTTCTATTAAAATCTGCCTTGATGTTCAAGGAAAAGGCTGGCGGTAAAATTAGGTCACACATTTTGCAGGTGGCTGACTTTGGGACCTGATTACTTGTGATCATTTAGATAGCAGACATTCTTCTCCAGCAACCACATACCACAGCTGTCAACAATTTTGAAACAATCCAAGATAATATTGATGATTCCTTTCTCTCAAGGGAACTTTTTGGAGGGAGTTTGCTAGTAAAACAACCGCTTCATCATCATGCAGCCATAAGTGATTGTAAATTACCAACAACAGAGAACAAAATTATCAAGCAGATTTGATGGATGATTTTGAGATGTGCATGCATATCCTTTCAGAGTTGATATTTGTAATGTTTTATTTATTTTGTATTTTTTTGCTTGTTGTATAAGTTTCATATTGATTATCAAAGTCACAAGTGCAACAAATTTGTACCCATGTTCTCGTTATCTAACAAAAGGGATTCCTTTTGGCCATGTGGTTGACTGTGCTTTGACAGCTTTTGATAAAACTACCAAATGAGGCTATTTCTATTCTATTCTATGAAAAAAATAAAATCATATTTAAGCATGTTGCAAAGACAAATGAAAAATTATGTCAACAAGTCCTTTAGTTAAACCACAAGAAGTGCAGGCCAAGATTTTTGAAGAATAAGTTGGTACCAATGGCCAGTCCTAATCTGAAATCTAAAACTAATGACATATTTAATAAATTCAAATATGCATTGCAATGAGGGGCATCTGTTATCATTTGAAAATAACCTTAAAGCATGTATGAAGCACAATTATTAAGTCCACATGTCTGTAATAAAAAAAGATTGTTACTGGTCTGTAGCATTCTAATCGTAAATGTTGGTTTTCATTAGCTGGAAGTGAAAAATCATAATTAACAGAAACAAAGGCTGGGCAAAATACAGTAAGTCTGTGTGTAATTAATGTATATAATGTTTTTTACTTAGTGAATTAAATTACAAGAATAAATCAACTTTTCAATATTATTCTAATTTAATAAAAATGGCTATAATTCAGTAGACGTAGACTCAGACTTATTTCATTGTCATTGCAAAAGGACACATAAGTGAAATTGGCAATAAAATGTCATAAATTTAAGTAGCACTTAAAAAAAATACATTTTCTTTTTTTGTCATTACATGCTGAAGTATTGAGAATGTGCCTAACTTGCTCATTCATCAATACATTTCCAAATGCTGGTCTTTTTGTTTTGTTGGGGTTTTTTTTACATCTACAAGTATTTGTCCCCAGACAAGTTACTAAATGACATAACTTTGTTTCTCATCATGTATTTGACTTAACACATTCAGCTACAATCTTCAATAAACACAGCTCTCTTGTTGGCGTTTTAATGCAACATTGTTTGCTAAAGTGCAAGTCTAACTTAGCACATTCACTCTGTTTTTGACTTGTTAATAATTTGGGGCTTGCAGACAAAAGTTATGGAAAGAATTGCTACATAAACTCTGTCCTTTGCTTTGAACATCATAAAATTTAACTACTAACATTTCAGCCGCTCACATTCTCACCTACAGCAACCTCGGCAGGCCGAGGGACAGACAGGAGGCTACAGACACCAATATAGTCTTTATTTCACTGCAAAGCTCTTTGTAGGGAGTATAAAACTGTTCACAGATGCACTTTATAAAACCAGCAAAATAAAGAGCACAACCTAAAATAGAGTTTTGCAACTCATGAACATAAAATTAAGCTGCGATTTTTAAAAACTAACTGCAGAAGTTGCGGCCAGTTTGTGTGGCGAGTGGGGGAGACATAATTATAGACAGTAACAGCAAGACCAGACATCGGGAACTGAGCTCAGTCTGGGACCTCTACACACTGAGTAACGCCTCCACCAGTAACTGATATTCGCGATCAGATCTTGACAATGCATATGTAGGCAAGCTGCTTAGCTGAGAGGCAGTATTTGAGTTACCCGCTGCTGTCCTGAACACATTTCAGTTGGAATTCATTAGAAAGCTGGGTTACATTCTTCTCACTGAAACCAAAAGGAATAAGACTTGCGGATGGATGACTGTTTTTTTCCAAAGTCTTTGGAGAGTGTGTAAGCGATCTGGGACACACAGGGTGGCGTCTCGATGAGCCTGGGTTTGGATCAGAACCTTGCATCTGGGGCACATGTGCTTTTGACTGGGACAGAGAGGACAGAGAGCCAAAATATCTTTCTCACCAAACTCCTTTTTTTTTAATGTAAGGCCTCTAAAATGAAGTCTAATGACTTTCTTTTCCATTGCACATTATGTATCCACTCAGCTCCAATCCTTCCCCTTGTCTCTCACAATGTAGAGTTTAAATAGTTCTCATGGAAATGAGAGAGTTGAGGACAACAGGATTACTTACAATCAAATGTGTTTATGAAACAGCGTTGCTGACACGCCAAACTGGAAAAGTGATCCCTGCGAGGACCAGACCGTTGTGGATGTGTTTGGTGGGACGGAGGAAACACAAACCACCAAGAGATAAACAGCACTACTAAAAAGAGAAAGAGACAAACAACAGAGCAGCTTTAGAGAAAGAAAGCTGTGGATGTAATGGTTCTTTGGCAAACAACAAACCACATCTAGTCCCCCCGGCAGTCTCTTGGCACTACTGCCGGTATGCCTCCATTAGCAGCATCAGAAGGCCCACGGCGGCCGACAGAAGTGTGACCGGAGATTATTGTCCTGCGTTCTTGTTTGGGTTAAGGCTTTAGATGGGGAAATGGGATTAGGACAGGCCCGGCTGGGGAGACACACACTAATGGGAAGCAGAGGAGCACTCGCCTGATCCTCCTCCACTCACTGAGAGCAACCCTGTTATCCCACCTGATTGGATTAGCCCCCTGTTAAATGTGCTATGATAAGGGAGGACCACTGCTGAGAGCCTCTGTAGTGTTGCAGAGGAGGAATCACGAATGCTATACAGGGAGCAAAGAAATTCCTCCACAGTGTTATTTATTTTTTTATTTTTTTTATGTCTCATGTCTAGCTCTGTTTCAGTTGTGTTTACATGATCGGAGGACAAACAGATTAAAAGTAGACTTTTAAAAACAACTTCTTGAGCAGCATTGTCTCTTCAGAGACGTTTCTTATTGATTTAAATCCTGTCAGATCCTCCTTTTCCTTAATAAGTGTTTAGAGAATTTATTGTATCGTAAAAGATTGTTTCATTATAATGTGACTTTGCAAGGGCTTTTTATATGTATGCAAATCTTCATGCCTTAAACTTGCTAATTGCAGCAACTCTACCAATCAGACAGTAATTACTGGTATCCTGCCTGCCTTTCCTTCCAATGGCTGAGCAGCTAATTTGAGCTGCGGTTTAAACAGCTGGAAAACAGCATCCTGTGGCAAAACTGGAGGCCTGTGTTTGAGCATGCATGTGTGTACATCTGCGTTACTGCTCATATATGTGGTGTATGGTACTTTTCAAGAAAATGCAATGTTAGGTATAATGAATTTAACCAGTAGGAAATTCTGGGCTGATGTTTGTGTAACATAATATTCCCACAGAATGTATTGCACATCTCCTCCATCAAGGCCTCTATCAGTATATATCAATCTGCTTATTTTAAATGGATATGCATTGAGAAATCACATGATGGCCAGATTTTCACCGCCCGGGTGACTGGCTCTTGTGAAACTAAAAAGTGAAAAGATCTGCTGAATTTGCAAAGGTAAGGCTTTCCATAACTTAGAGGCCCTGATAGCTTCTGCTTTTAGCCGGGAATGATCAGGAGCAGCTGGTTCAAAAATTCTGTTCAAAATCTGCAGCTACTCTGTAATCATTATTTCTGTTTCCAAAAAGTGCAATCCTGTTCCACAGCAGCTGCGTTTCCACACGCTTGATGCAGTCTCACCTCTGCTCCTGTAAATAACTAATAACAGGAAAAAATATATTTTTTTGTGTTCTTTTTATGACTCATTCAATAACGGTTAAACAGAAAGCAAAACTGGAATTGTTTAAAATCTGTATTGGAGTATTGGCAGGTAACAACTTTACAAACACCAGATATTGGAAATTGACCACACAGCTTTACTTTTGTTATTTCCTCACTCTAATTAAAATTGTATTAAAAGTGAAAGACTCAAGTGATGTACAAACCACTGCAGCTATTGAGAGGATTACAGATTTTAAAGCTCCTTCTATATTTTTCTTGTTGAGTTCATTTGTCAATAATCTAGTGATTATTTATCAACCATCAGTACCAATTCTCATTGATTCTGCAGTTATTCATTCATGGAAAGTTATTCATGAGAATGAATAACTTTTACTGGCTGTGTAATTGTTTTTGTTCTTCTAGTCTTTGTTAGTTCATTCAGTAAAACCCTACTGCCACCCATTTCTAGCAGCAATGTAGACTATTATTGAATCAATTAAAGTAAAGCCACATGTCCACCTGACAGGCACTTAAGAAATTAGCACTGAAATACAGGTCACTGTTAGCTAATTAACTAAACTGTTGTTTATGTAGCACATATGCTGTAACAGAGTCGATTAATCTCTAATGGCCACTGAGGAAGAAATGAGTGTTTGCCAACTACAAAAAGCAGCTCTAAGTGTGTCTGGTTATTAAAAGAAACGCACTAAGATGAGTAGATAGTGCAGCCCTGCCTCCTTGATAACTGTGATTATTAAAATGTTAATTTTCAAAAAGTTGCATTAATGAGTGTTTCATTTTCTGAAGCGTTTTTTGGAGTCTTGTTTCCGCTTTAACAGCTTTATATACACAAAGCTTTTCTCCTCCATTTGTACAGTTGCTCTTCTTTTCATTTACGCACAATTTCACATCACATGTTTTCATTTTCATCTCATCTCTTGCTCATTATTTGCTTATTTTGTGACTTTAGCAGCAACAGGCTGAGAACACATTTTCATATACTGATGTGACAGCAATGCTGTGTTGTAATCAACAGTAAATGTTTTTTTGTTTTTGTTTTTTTTTTTCAGTTTTTGAACTATTATTGAAGAAGCGGCAACATTCACGTAAGATTAATATCAGCCATGCTAAGGCGACCAGCAGTATTAGAAGACGTTTTTTCAGTACTATCCACCATGTTTTCTTCATCTGAAGCCATTTCCAAGAAAGGCGAGTCTACATGTGCCTGATGCTGGCAGTGAATGTGTCAGCAGAGGAGAAATCCTGGCCCAGGCAGCCACAAAAGAAATTTGGCAGAGAGTCTAATTACTGTACCTGTGTAATGGCCCACTGGCTGCTACTGTGGTAGAGTTTCAAGCAAATTTAATTTGAACTTGGAAAAGAGGAGAGGACTGAAGACTGAAAGGAACATTTAATCTGCTGCAAAAAAAGGATTTATAGTGCCTTGCAAAAGCTTTCATGTCTCTGCAACTTTTCCACGTTTAGTCACATCACAATCTGAAAAGTTTAATGTATTTCACTGGGATTTCAGGTGCAAGAGCAATACACAGTAAAGTGTAACTATGAAAAAGGAAGATTAAGATACACTTTTTTTCCCCAAAATTTCTATAGTGTTACATGTAATTATGTATTAAAACATGTTATCGGACACCTGCAAATAAATACAGTGCAAACAAATTTATAAGGCACTTAAGTAGTGAACAGAGTTTAATTACATGTAATTTTATCTATAAATAAAGCTTTCTGCGAAGGCCTCAGAGGTATTTATTACACACATTTCTGAACAAACAGCATCAGAATGAGCAAGAAACACACTCTGATGCTGACCGATTGTGGATAAAGACCAGGCGAAAGGCCATGCAGGTCAAATACGATGCTCTGGTGAGATGTATCTTCCTTTTTTTAACTTGTAATCTGTATGGTGGTGGCAGCACCATGGAGTGTGGATGCTCTTCTTTAGCAAAGCCCCTGAAGGTGGAAAGACAAATTGAGTAAATTCAGGGAACAGATTTGAAGCCAAATCTGTTAGAGGTTGCAGAAGACTTGAGACTGAAGTCAAAGCTGCAATGAATGATTTAGACCAAAAATCTATCAGGTGTGACTGAGTCTCTTGCATATTTTAAGAAAAATTGGGCAACAAAGATTGGTGAAAAAAAAAAAAAAAGAAACATTCTGCAAAATGCTTTGAGCTGGAACTGCAGTGAACAGAGTTTCACTCAGAGGTGGCTGAACACACAGTAGAAAAACATGTAATTGTAGTGTTATTATTGAACATTAGGATGATGATGATGATTGTGATTCATTAATGTTTTTCTTTCTCTTTCCTATTTTCTGTCACTGGTGTGACATTTGTGATTGGACATATTTGTGTAGCCATACTGCACATGTACAGTATATCACACATTTCAGACTTGTAATTATTCCGATTTTCCTTCCTATTCAGAACAATTTTGCGATTTTGAGATATCATATAACATCTCAATAAAATACTGTAAAAATTAAAGTTGAGAAGTGACAAAATCGCAAAAATCGAATGACGTGAATACTTTAGTAAGGTACTGGTTTTTTATTTCCATCTTACTTCACTTGCAAAATTAAAACAGAGCAACATGTTGAACGTACAAGTGTTTTAGGATGCTTATTGACCACACGGCAGACTACTTTGCATCGGAGCATTATGTTTTTCTTGCATTGTTTTGTTCAGAGGACTAGTAGACAAAACAAATAGAAGTAGACAATAAACAGTAGTCTTGTTATTTACCTTCAGCGATGACAGAAGACCGCAATTTATTTTATTGCTTTGCAGCACCAAAGTCATTGGACAATTTTCCACTGTTGGGTTGCAGTGCTGGGCATTTTCAGATAGAGGAGCAAAACATTCTTGAACAAGTTATTGCACTAAAGCCTCGGGTCGGAAATTAGTTCTAGATGCATTTAAGAATTACAGAGTGTGCTTCATAACCTATTTGAGAATTAAAGAAAAAAAAAAAAGTTAAAGGACATAAACCAAAAAAGTGGCAGATCCTTTTTAAACCAATAAATAAACCTGGAAGTCACCCCTTTTTTGTCTTTCCATGTGTGTATAACATGAAAAAAATCATGAGAACATAAAACACCAGGAAAATTGTATGATTGCATTATATTCACGTGTTGACCAGGAGCATAGTGTGCAAGTGTAAGCCAGGAGACTGAATGCATGTATGTGTACCTGACCGTGTTTGTGTGTGCTCTTGTGGATGTCTTTGAGTCATTCTCATCCAGAGCAAGTTGTGAAAGCAAATTGTTAGCATATGTGGAGGATTTTCAAGTGTTTAGAATGAAGCTGGTTTCAAGAAGAAGCCGGTGGAAGTGGAGAGGGGGGCGGCTCAGCAGTCTGCAGACAGAGACAGCCCGCCTAAACCCCCTCTCCTACCTTGGCTGAAACCAGTACCTTTTTTTCCTACTCATGGGAGTACAGGTCAGAGGTCACGGGGGAAGATCTGTTTGATTGGACACAGGCCTGCAGTATCAAACGCGGAGGACACAGTAAAAGCGTAGACTGTAACACAACACCACCCCCGTTTGTGCGATGAATTGTACATTTTCCCAGAAATAAGGTAACCTATAATGCATATTTGGTGCAAAAACACACACAAAAAAGAAGATAAGCATAAAGCAAAATATGCAAATAAGAGGAAAAAAGGAAAAAGTCTTACACCGCCTACCACCCAAACCCTGCCTTAATACATCCTTCCTCCCCCTCCTTGGTCTTTCTGGGGGTGGGGGTAAAATGTTCCAGAGATGGGGAACCCAGCACAATTTCAAAGATGTTTCAGAGAGTAAAGAAGGAAAAGTGCTTTTAATCTTGTGTAACCCTATAGGGCTCTAAACGAGAAAGGCTTTGGAGGAAGAATCCTTTAAAGGGGATATACGTATAATCCTAATTAAAACAGAGAGGAGCTACCACTTTATCCTTAAGATTGGTCTTTCAGTTGTTGTGCAACTGTATTCTCCTTTGAGATTTTAATGATTTTTTTAAGTAATCCTAGTAAAATTATTATAGTACAAAGTGGTAATTCAAGCATTTAACAATGTGTTCCCAGTTTCAAAACCAGAATCAGTTTATTAGCTGTGAACTAGAGCCAACAAATCATTTTTATTTTGGTAGTCAACTAATTGATGAATGTTTTTTCCAGTTGAGTCAATTAGTTACCGATTACTTTAATCGATCTTTGCTGTCTGTGGGCACTGCTTCTGTTTTCAGTACTAATACCCGTTTTACTGCACATTTTCAAATGCAGGTCTCTTGCTCATCATTTATCACACAATATTAAAATAACAACTTGTCAAATTAGTTTATGTGTTCTCTGATAAGTTCTAATTCGAAATCTAAAAACCCTGGATTCAAGTCAGACCAGAACCGGATTATTGTCCAAAGCATCTTTCATCAATGTTTTTTGCATATCCCTGTTAAATAAACGATTAAACTGAACTAAACTGCCCCTGCCTCTGCACCTGCATCGGCTCAGCAGGAACTGTTGGTGCAGGGACATCCCGGGGGCTCTGTTGGGGTTACCAGGGGAAGGACCAGTGGGTGGAGGCTCCCCGCTGGTGTGGTGGTGTTTACGTGGGGTCTTGAGCCATGTTGCAGCATAGTGGGCTCCTAGCTGGTGGGCTGTGGTTTACAGGAATGTTCTGGGACAGCTATGGGGACTGAGCTGAGTCCTGGTGGGGGTCCTGTTCCCTTGAATCTCTGCTGTCCAATCAGGTGGGATGGCATGAACATAGTTCCAGGGGGACAGTCACCTCTTTGATGACTGAGGATCTTAATTTTTTTTTTTTTTTCTTACAAGAAGCGGTTTTAATGGCATAAAGTATCATTTGGAATGGTTACAGAAAGTTAAGAAATTCTTTTTTTAAAGGTTCGGTCTTCAAAAAAAAAAAAAAAAAAAGACAGCAAATAATGACAACACCATTATTGTTGACATTATTATCAATTGTGATCTCAGGCTTCAAAAAAACAGAAAACAGAGATGAGAAATCCCATAAACTCTTTTCGGCACAGTGTCGTCATTAAAAACAAAGATGTTTCTATGGTTGTGTCATACCTCAAATAATATTTTTCATCAACAATTTCATATAGTATAAGTGGTCTCCCTTAATCTATCATTGCAACCTTAATTACATATAAATTATGATTTCTTAAGTCATATAAGGAACCAATTCAAAACTTATGTTGTGATATTTTAGATATTTTTTAGTGTCCACACACTAAGACACAATACACAATACACAAGGCACCTTCATTTCCATTGATCAAGGTAATTGAGAACAGTCATGTCCCCCAAGTTCCCATCCTCACCCTCATCACACACACACACACACACACACACACACACACACACACACACACACACACACACACACACACACACACACACACACCCACACACACACACACACACACTTCTCTGTTGTCGTCTCTCATGAGCCCAGACATCTAGTTCACATACACCCCAAATCGTCATCCCCCATTCTCCTCAAATCTCCAATACTTTTAAACCAGACAGATTCATGATAATGAATCATTTGAAGAGTCTCATGAAAATGTAAGACACATATATTAGACAAATATACAAGTGTTGTGATTTGTGCTTAGAAAAATATATGTTTAAAATCTGTAGAAACAAATATCAAGATGAACTTATCAAAAATTCACACATTAGTCTCAATGCTGAACTGAGAGACAATGACACAAAACAAACTGAAAGCATTACTATGAATACAGTGAATTTGATATTAAGGGACAGACTTTAGAAAGAACTTTTCTGCTGGTGAAAGCAAGTCCTTTTTAAAAAACAAGCCAGTACTTTTCTCAGTCATAACCCAGGTTTCTTGGAGATTAGTCACAAAGTCAAGATCGGATTCTCTTCAGAACATTTGAGGATTCGCATGAAGTTTTTGATATCCCAGAAACTGTCCAAATGTAAATGACTTTGGTTTTCTTAATTCTTAATTCCTTTAAGTTGGAGCATGATGTATTGATTTCTGAGACCTTCTAACCTAATTAATGTTTTCAGACAGGTTTGATTTTATTGACTTCACGACAAAATATGACAATGGAAAAAGTACTGTAAATATAATCTAGTAAAGAAAATGTCCCTAATTCCCTCCTTTAATTAGTATCATTGTGCCTGTGCTTTTATTTAAAAAAATTATAATTTTAAAAACCAAGCCAGCATGTCAAAGTCAAAGTCAGAGTCCTATTGAGCTCAGTATTTCAGTTTGTCTTTTTTGTCGTTAGTCTAGTCAAAGTGTTCAGTTTGTTTTGTTCAGTGGTTTGTATTTATTCCACTTGGATGTTCACATTGACGATTCTGGAAACTGGTCTGTACTTCACGAGAATTAGTGAACATACATTTAAAAACATTATGTCGGTATGAATTGCCTTTCCCCGCTCAATAAATAAATTCATTATTTGAAGACTGTGCTGATATTTAGCACAGTTTGACTACTGTCAATGTAGTCGAGAACTACTCGACAAAAAAGCACAATGTAAGAAATCTGTAGACGAAGATACTTTTTTTAAATTAAAAAAGCATGGATTGTTTTAGATCAAACCAGGCAAGTTTCAAGATGATATTGATCTAACTCACACTTTACTGTAATTTTCACCTGCATCATTGGGCTCCAAAACAAACTATAGCCCAGAGACCCACATCCTCCTAAATCTGTCCCTGCTTGTGTGTGTTCTTGTGTGTGTGTGTGTGTGGGGGGGGGGGTTGGGGGGGGCGTGTGTGTGTGGGTGTGAGTCTGTGTGTCCATGCACATCCACCCAGCACCAGAGGCAGTGTAAGTTACGTGTTAGAGATAAGAGATCAGACTGGGACAGATTTAATTAACAGATATCTCTCCCTAATGTAGATTCTTTTGGTTCCTTCAGATCCAACCTCTTTCGCTTATCCAACAAGGGAAAAAAGAAAAAAAAAAACTTATCTTGGATTTCCACTCATCATAATGTGTTTTCTACAGCATTTAAAGAAACAGTAGTTTCGGCCAACACCTTCGTGTTTTACTTGCATCAGACACCAGCGGATGAGATTATTGCTCAAGTATCATCCCCGACATCTTCAGTACATGGTGCTGTCACATGCATTCTGTGTTCTGTGCAGCTGTTCTACATGATGTCTTTGAAAAACTGCTTTCCATGCATATCTGTGTTTGAGCAAGCAAGTATGAATTTGCCCTCCTTAGACTAAAGCTAATAGAGACTTGCCCTCCTAACTGTCTCTCAAGGTGACCAGATTACTGACATCAATTAACACGTGTTCTGTTGGCCACATGCCCAAAGTACACGCTCTTCCTTAGAGGAAAAGAAGAGATCATCATCCAATAAATCAGCAAAGAAAGAAAAGGCAAAGAAAAATAAGTAAGACAGGAAAACAGAGATGGCTCCTGTATCCTCATCTGAGCTGTTTGCCCTACAGCAGGTTACACAAAGTCCATTACTGTTACTCCAATAAAGCAAATAATGAAATTACATGTAATGATTGTGGATTCTATATATGCCTTTTGCAGTAAGTACAGTCCTCTTAGTTATCACAACCTAATGATCTAGAAAAAGCCAATGTAATGAAGGAGAAAACTATTGACGAAAAAAATACATTTCAACACAGGAAGGTCAGGTAGAGCTTCCTGAAACTCATGAAGTCATAAAAAGAACAATTGTGCTCAGACACTATGCTGTTAAAAAGTATCCAGTCACTGTGATTACTCGTTGCTGCGTTTTAATGATTTGTTGACAGAGTTTGTCCTTTTGTGTGCGTGTTTGCATGTAAGCGAGCAAAGCTAAATAAATACAGGGATTGTTCAGCATGTGGAATGCCTGGACCCACATTTGGTTTCAATTTAGAAACTGGTTTGTTTGCCCATCCATGCAGCATCTTTGTGTACTTTAAAAATTTTTTTTTTTGTTGTTTTTTTTTACAATTTTGCTCTTGATTTCCAGTTTGCATTCTCACAAAAGTCGCACTATCCCTGGAACATTTTAGATTTAGTTACATTACATCATCAAACTTTGTTACGATCCTGTGTGATGGACCTACACAAAGTACAGATTCAACAAAGCGTTGACTGAGGAGGGCTCTAAGCAAATGCATGCCACATAAGATGTCTATCATTTTGTTTGTGCTTTGCAATTTTGCACTTTTTCTTGTTGGTCTATCTGATTACCTCTCACAAAAATAAGTCTGTGGTTATAATGTGAAAAAGTTCAAGAGGTGTGAATACTTTAGCAAGTATATAAAATTTATTTTTGGTACGATGACTCAACTAATTCTTCACACAAGTGGTCAAAAGCTGAAGTTGCCTCAGTTTATGTCAGCCAGCACACAGCCCACTTCACTTAACCCTGTGGATTCAAAGTGTTACACATCATTATGGAGGAATGTGTGGACACATGGCTTAGTGGCTTGTTTAAGAGAAAGCTCCAGAATTTGTGCTTCTACATCTAGACTCCACTTTACCAGTATTTCCTAGTTGCCTTTTAGTGTTGGGTTACTTGAAACTGGATCAGCGGCTATTCATTATGCAGGTGATGCATCTTGATTGTCTTTGGCTTGATTAACTAATAATGATCAGTCTCTTTTAGACATGTAAGACACCCCTGGTACAAACACAAATGTCATGGAGCTAAACAGTCTTCACTGATCAAACACACCAAGCTAAATGTCATTGTGTAAAGTTGCCATGGGGAAAAACTGTGACACTTCACACATTTTGAGGGCTGAAATAGATGTATGAGTTGTGGATGAGAAACCAGTTTGTGAAATAATATTAGCCACAAATCCATTCAAATACATCTGAGCGTGCACGGACACACGGTGAGCCCATCATTAAAAGGACTGAAATACAATCCAATGACACATAGCACTCTGTTTAAAAGCATACTTTCACGAGGGATGAGGAACTTTAATTAACCTGGGTTGCAGATGGGATGGAGGCAGCAGTTATCCAGTGGCCCCTGGCATGTTGCCTGTCCAGTCCTGTGACGTGTAATATATTCTTATGGACCTGAACTCAACATCATGCACGGTTCCCGCTCTTCACAGACACATTAACCTTGCAAGTACGAACACCGATGAAAAAAAGAGAAAAAATATGGAAAGTGTGAAATAAAAAGCCCTACAAGAAGTAAAACAGCTATAACTGTTTGAATGCATATTTTATTATTATTTCATTCATTTTAATCATCTTTAAATAGTTTGAAAAGAAAATGGAATCCTAATCTTGTCAGATCCTGGTTCTGCGGTCTTCTTTGTCTCCCTAGATCTCCCATGCACACCTCCCCTGGGTTACTGACTCCAAGGACCTTAGACCGGCTTTCCCAGACGGTGATTTAAAATAACAATCGCATGCATATCAGGTTCCAGGCCTCTTAAATACATGTGAGATGAGGTAATGTGATCAGTCCAGCGAGCCATCCAAGTCTTTTTCTCTGCTTTGTGCTTGCTAGAGTACCTATGTTTTCTTACGTGTGTCCCAATGATCCATCTATTAAGTTTGAAGGTGATGTTTCATGTAGATCTGTTTCTAAGGAAACATTTAAATTGTCAAAAGTATAAAAAAGTGCAAACATTTCTAAGGCTTATACGAGTTTGGATGATTACAAGTGATATCTTTTCAGTATCTCTTTTTGAGATCTTCAAAAATCTCATTGTTACCTTAAATAGAAGATGTCAGACACAGAATGGCAACTGTTGCTGGAAGTAAAATACGTACCAAACTTTTTCTGATCTCATATTATCACAAAGAGGCAATCCGCTGTACTGAACAAAAGGGCATATGAGCTTCCAGCAGAACAAGCATAACCAACTAAATAACAGACCAAGTGAGGTTGAAACATGGCAAGGATGAACATATTGCGAAATTTTTAAAGTGTGCCTTTTCTATGTTGTTTGAAAGAATAGTTAAATAAAAAAGTTCTGTGAGGTTTTCACCAGTACAAAAAGGACTTTAAAATTTCAGGAAATAAGTAAAAACAGAAATAATTACAATATATTTGCATCATTTTTAGATTTATTTTAAGATAAGTAAAACTGGGTCAATATGAACAAATGAGGATCATTTCTGGTTGTTCGCTTGACAATCAGCTTTTGACATAATTCAGTTGTTTGACGTGCTCAGGTGTTTCAGTTTTATGCTCAATGCTTTTTTAAACAACATCGGTTCAAGGTAGCTTGAAAACAAAATTGAATAATAAAAAGTTATGTCACTACAACAATGAAGCACCGTCATATAATTTCTTCTTTGGTTCAAAGCAGCAATATTTTTTCTGTCAATTTTCAATTGAGCAACAGTTTTTCATAATTTCTAGACTTCTTTAGATATTTTCCTTAGGACACTGACTTTTTCATTCCTTTTAGTGTAATTCAAACTCCAGCCCTTAAACTGTCTTTAAGGGCTTTTTTTTAGTTATTTACTTTCCTTTCTTTAGCTCCACGACTAATTCTACCAAGAGACCTAATGCTATTTCTGCACAGAACCAATAGCTGCTAAAGTCTCATATAAACAGATCAACATAATGACGATGCATCTGTCAGTTCTTTTATCAAGTATGTTCTTTTTTGTTTTGCCCACAAATGACCCAATTACCTGAAAAACAGCAACAAAATCTAGAAAAAATGTTTTTTTTTATTTTTTGCTTGAAAGATTTATTCTTCACTGACAACTAACTTCATTAACTATTAAAAAAATACAATAGAAATGTTTTGACTAATTTAGCTAACTGGGCTGTAACTTAAAAATGGACAAAAGGCATACGAGGATGCTTTCCAGTGTGCAAAAATACATACACAAAGAAAAGAAAAATAATGAATCTGTTCAGTCAGTAAGAGAGCTCAGGGACTGTTTTCAATTAGACCCCAAGTTAACAGCATTAAACCCTTACATGGTGTCACTGAGTCAAAATTACAACTCAGTTAATACCTCATAAAGTGGTCAGAGTTAACGATTGTGCTAAGAGACAGAGCCTTAATGTTACCCATAACATTAAAATAAGAAGTTACCTCACTGCACATGGGCAGGACGCTTGTCGACCCTGCAAGTCCCAGTGAGTAAACACTAATAATAGCTTCCATTAAGCCACTCATGTGGTGGTGTGGGCCAGGCCTGTGGGGGCCATTAAAAATTCTGCAGCACAAGGCGTCCCCTGCCAGACCCAAGCACGAGTGTTATGACACAGCTGGATGGCAGCACAGTGAGGTGATAACAGGGACTCATGGAAACAAAGAGCCAGAGGGACAAGCAATTAGAGAGAATAATAAAAGCAGCCACTGTAAAATGCAGGGAGAAAAAAAAGAACTACAGGTAAATGCTGCACCATAGTGGACCAGAGCTCTGATTAAGAACAAGACCAAGAGGATTGTTTAGTTTTTGTTTTTTGTTTCTTTTTGAACATATATTACTTTGCAAAAGTATTCACAACTCTTGGATTTTTTCCACATTTTGTCACATTACAACCACAAATTTAAAAGTATTTTTAGAGAACATTAAAGAACAAGCAACATCATGGAGACCAAGGAACATAGCAGACAGGTCAGGAAAAAAGTATATATATATAAAAAAGAAAAAAAAAAACCATCTAAAACGTTGAACATCTTTCTGAGCACGGTTCAATTTATCATCCAAAAATGAGAAAAGTATGGCACAACTGGAAATCTACAGAAAACACAAGCATACAAATAAACAGACTGGCTGAGGAAAGAGGGAGAAGCAGCCAAAGGGAACATAGTAACTTTGGAGGAGCAGCAGGGTTAGCAGCATGCTACATGGCTTGTACTTGTACAGCCTTTATCTAGTCAAGAGAACTCCAAAGCTCTTTGCGCTACATCCATTCATTCACCCATTCATGCACATATTCACACCCCAAGGACTCAACGACTGAGTCAGACGGAGTGAGGGTTTGAACCGGCAAACCCACGGGTTACAGGACAAACTCCTACCTCTTGAAGCACGTCACGTCTGAACGTTTTGGCCTTGGAGCAAAATGCTGTGAGGAGGAAACTTAAATACAATTGAGAATTTATGATATAACTTCAAAATTGATGTTCAGACACAGTTTGAGCTTTTCTTTTCAGAGAAAAACGGGGCAACAATTTCAGTCTGTAGATGTTCAAAGCTGGCAGAGACCTACTGTAAAAGACTTGCAGCTGTGATTGCAGATGAGATTCTTTAAAGTATTGACTCAGGGGGGATGAATGCATTTGTATGACATATTTTGACATTTGTTTTTAATATAAAATACTTACATTTTTGTATTTTTTTCACAGCTTGGCACTAATTTATCCTGATCCATTAACTATCTAACAGAAAGCATTAAATCTGGTATTTTAGAATGACAAAATAAGTTTAAGGTGAATTAAGACTTACTAACAGACACTGCATGGTCTCTTCTTTTAGATTAATTGTGGACTTCTCAAATAGGCATGCAAAAAAAAACAGTGCAATCCACCTAATTATTTTATTCCCATAAAATATTTCACATAAATTATTGGAAAGGAAAACAGCCAGAACAGAAAGCCAAAAGCAAATAAAAAGTAACTCCATTTGAAACCCTTATGGCTTCTTCTCGGTGAATCTCCACCTCCCGTTTGAGATTTTTCCAATTCTGTTCTATCGTCTCTCAAATTCCACCCATTCCCTCCTCCTCTTAATGCCTTCGCTAAACATGCGCCCCTGGTTTTAATCTCACAGTAACACGTTTGTCTCACTGCACAGACAGGACCAAAATCGCTCACTTCTATCCTCCCACACATGCCCCTTTCTATTCTTCTGGCCACTTCTCTCTCATGACAGGTACCTTTCAGTTGGATAATCATTGCTTAAGTAGCCATTTTCCAGTTTCTCCCTTCTATTGAAAGCTAGCCATGTAGAAAAGGCAGGGCCTTGTAGGAATGGCTGCTAATGGGGCAACAGACACGTCTTCCCCATTTGCTAAGGAGAAGAGCCTCTTATCAGTGAGCCACAGCCACAAATTTTTCACCAAATTAGCGTTTCCTTAACACCTACCCCCATTTTTCAAGTCACATGTTGTTCCTTCAACCGTTTATAGGTGAATGCAGCTTTTTCTCCACCTTCTAAATTTTAAAGTAAGTGAAAAACCATAGACCCAAAATAGCCTCTCCATGGTGACATGAATGTTTCACAAAACACGTTAAAGAGAAAACAGAAATGTTGAGTGGGACATTTTAAGAAGCTTCATTGTAGTGTAAAGTATTTCATTATTTTATTGTGAATTTAATGAACTTTAATGAACATTTATATAAATATTATCAGGTGTTTATTACTGTATTTAGGTATTTCAATAAACATTGTAGATATACATACTCTTAAAATAATGAATGCATTAGCTTATGGCACTTTCATCTCTCAACCCTTTAAAAGGATGATTTGGATTGCAAAGAGGTTCTGTGAAAATATTATGAGTAATAGTTTCCTTACTTAAAATAGACACGTCATATCCCAGTATTTGTAGGAACGTGAAGTATTCCACAGAGCAACGTAATGCAATTAGTCCGACTCTGATTTCCATGAGCTTAGCAATTAAAACAACATAAATCTAAAATTTTTCCATTCTTCCTAAGCAACACTGCTTGCACATATGATTTATCCAAACTGTCACAAGACACCATTGTTGAGTTTGGTGCTGTTTACTCAGCCAAACAAGTTGCATTGGTTGAGGCCTCCGTCTGTATCTACCTGCCCATCAGCTACATTCCTGTGCTTTTCCAGGTTTCATAGTTGCATGTGGATTATCCTGGCAGACTCAATTGGGATAACATCACTATGAGTTTCTTTGTAGCTTTAGAATAATTTTTCAGCTAAGAAAACAAAGTAGATAAAGCCATATGTATGTTGTATCCCAGGGATTTAAACATTTTCTGTTTAAATTGTCTTAAATTGCTAAAATCAGCTCAAACAGTTGGTCAATGCCAGGTTTATTTTACTTTTCACGTTCAATAACCCATCTTTGTACCACAGGTACAAGAACCATTACCGATAACAACTTCACACAACCTCAGTTTAACAAAAATACCCAAGTGGTCCCTTTAATTGCTATCAGGTCTTTTAAATAGCACCTTCCATATGAGCCGGCTAAACTTTACCCAGTGGTCGAACTTTATCTGTAATTTTCTGGTCTCTTTCATTCCTCCTTTTAAATGCTGGACTTGTTTTCTCATCTTCTCACTTCAGTTTTAGATAAATCACTGAATCAGTGTGTGTGCGTTAACTGCTCTTTTTCTCTCTTTCTACAAATTCCCAAACGTCCCAACACATCCTGCAATCCATGCATGCATGCAATTAAACTGCAATCTCCTCTAGTGCACCTCTCTCTCAGTCCCATATGTTGTTGAGTGGTAAAGCTGTTGGGAAAGAGAAGTGTTAACCTCCGCTCCAAACCGCAGGCAGAAGGGCTGCATTCCTGCCTGAGTACTCAACGCGCTGTTTATCTGCATCCATGCACTCTGTCACCATGGAAACCCCAACCAAATACACTGGCCTGTTCAACTGTGTTTAATTTTTTCCTCCATTTTTTTCTGTTTGATTTCATCACTGGGCTCCCATGCTCGCTCTCAGTAAGGTAAACAGAGAGGGGAGCCCTCACTCAGCCAAGCCCGCTCGGGTTTATTTTGAGTCTCCGCCCAGTTCGGTCCATGACGATGTTTCACCATCCACTCTTTTTTTT
Organism: Alfaro cultratus; assembly: GCA_903066825.1. Lineage (NCBI taxonomy): Eukaryota > Metazoa > Chordata > Actinopteri > Cyprinodontiformes > Poeciliidae > Alfaro > Alfaro cultratus. The sequence continues at coordinate 6,344 of CAEFZX010007214.1, read as the reverse complement.
TTTCACATCTTGAAGACTGGAAAGCTCTGAGGATTTTTTTTTCTCCTTTTTCTTAGTGTGTGTGTGTGGGGGGGGGTGTGTGTGTGTGTGTGAGGCAAAAGAAGACCGGGGCTGTGGTTTGAGTTGGCTCAGCTCACATGAGATACGACGCCCTAAATAGTTTCAGAGGAGCGTGTTTGCGGCGCGGCTTACGACATGTCAAACTTAAAGAGGAGACTTCAGTCTTGGAAAAAGTGTGGCCTTTTGGGAGCGGGGCATATTCATTATTTATCTGTTTACATACTGTTGTCACCACCAAAGTAAATATTTTTTTCCTCATTTCTGACAGCAAACACACACACTCAATCACAGACAACCTATCATCTTGAGGAAGTCCGTCGATGGCGGCGAGATGAGCCCTAAAACTCACATTAACGGCCGAGGATGTAAGACAACACTTTGTTCTCTTAATTAGCACTTCTTTTCCTCCATTCAGCTGGTGTTCCAGTGGTTGACTGTTCCTTTATTAGGCAGGATTCCATCTCCAGCTTTCCAATAGGCACTTAACTCCTGCCTAATAGAGGATTTTCCCACACTTCCTCTGACAAGCCATTCAACTGAGAAGAGTTAATTTGTTTCTAATGCTTGGCTAATGGAGGATTCTGATGACAGGAATTGAGTTTTTTGGGGGGTTAGGTGGGAGCGGGTGGCTCTCGTGGGTTTTTCTCAACCTAAATGGAGTCTAAAAGATTACTTTTTTTTTACTCTTCTGAAAAACACACTGGACAGAAAGTGAAATGGAAACAAAATAAATAGCAAATGTGCCTAAGTTCATTCTTGTAAATTGTACAGAATTTTGAGTGCTATTAGAGCCTCTGCACGCTGCATTTTGAGGCAAGAAAGGGACTCCCTCTTGCAACGGTGCATACATTGTTGCCCTTTTTTTCTTCCCTGTCAAAGAAAGACTCTCTGGGACTATCTCAGCCTAGCAGTGGCCAGTCAGTTAGCGCCTGATTGACAGCCTGTGGCACTATCAACTGTCCTGCTGCACAGCAGGAGTGTCAGGGAGGGAGAGCAGAGGCTGAGGGTGAGGACGAGCGCAGAGCCGTGCCAAGCGAAGGGGATGAGGCTCAGCAATGGCTATCTGGAAGCAGCCCAAATATGGCTCTTCTAATCAATCTAATTCCGTCGGCAGGCTCTGGCCTTCTTTCTCAGACATTTCGCTGCGTCAAGATAACCTTATCTTAACCTGCCACATCCTTTACAATTAGCACTTTCTCTGTGGGCGCACACAAAACTCTCTGAGACACACACAGCGGCCAGCTGTCTTGTTTTCACTCGAGCTAACACTAAACTAGTATACTGTTGAAATAGCAACAATAAATATTTTGCCTCAAAAAATAGTTGTGTTTCTTGATTTTTTTCCCCCCATATTTTGCTACAAACTTTATATTTTATGGGGATTATACACACACATAAGTGTGAAGTGGATTTTTTTATTTATTATTATTATTATTATTATTATTATTATTATTATTATTATTATTATTATTATTATTATTATTATTATTATTATTATGTTTTTGCAAATACTATTTTCAAAAGTGTGGCGTGCATAAGATTTTAGCCCCTGGCAATTCCACAATGAATTGTCAGCACAGTGTGTTCAGGTTGATACAAGCCAGATTTTTGTTATTTCATGTGTTTGCTGTGTCCCCTCTATGGCCTCTGGCAAAGAGAATTCAAATGATTTGTCTCTCATCAGTGGCTGTCTTTGCCACTATTCATAAATGATTTGTTGAATGCGCAAGTAAGAGTCCTGTCCCAGATTATTCTCTCCGCAGTTCCTCAAGAGTTGCCATGGATCTCTTGGTCGTTTCTTCATTTAATACCCTCTTTGTGTCCCACCTGTCAGTAGAGATGGGCGGTCATGTATCAGTAGGTTTGCAGTTGTGCCAAGCTCTTTCCTTTTTCAGGTGATGGACTGAACAGTAATAAATGAGATGATGAAAGACTGAGAATTTCTTTTAGAACCAAATCTTGTTTAAAACTTTTCTGAAGCTTTATGTCTCATCTTTCTGCTGTTCCTTGGCCTTTGTGAAGATGTTTGTTTGCTAATGTTCTTCTAACTACCTCTTTGACCTTCAAGCAATAGCCAAGCCACTGATCCTATTTACTAATTAGGTAACTTTTGAAAATGCTTTGTTATGCTAGATGTTATTTTATTTATTTATTTTATTTTTTTCAGGTTTACAGGTGATTATAAATGGACGCCAAACTTTTCGGGTTTTTGTTTTTTGGTGATTTGTGACTTAACAGTTATTCACTGCTTTGTGTTTGTCACATAAAAGGAGAATGGATACTTTTGAATTGTGTCAACTAGATGTACTTCAAATTCAACAAATCTACTGAAAAGCATAGGGCTGGAGTTATTTATTGAAAAAGAGGAGGTGTGTCAAGATTTTGACAAGTACTTCTTTGAAATCTTGTTTCCATGTCTTGTGCTTTGTCTAATTTCTTCCATAAAGTCCATTACAGCTGTCAAACATTTGGCATGGTCTGGGAATTCAAGTGTATCCGCTGGGATGATGCGTGACAACAGCGTGAAAAGGCATGCTCAGCTTATACTTCACACCTGTGTTCTGGAAGAGCAAGCAAACAATACAAAGCATCAAGAACCAGTGACAGATATTCATCTGAGCATTTTAGGAGGAAATTGCGTGAAAGACGGCAGCGGGTAATGGAGGTACAAAGGGCTGTGGACTCCTGCTAAAGCATAACATATCATAGATAACTCAAAGGCTATAAAGATTATTTAATTAGCTCACACTGAACATGCTAGCATTCAGAATGCCTGCTCTACGGGTTACTAACCTACTTGAAGTAAAATGTTTACCATTTACAGTGCCTTGAGCACTTTTTACGTTTTGTCACTTTGCACCACCATCGTCAACGCTTGTTATGTGATAAACCAATGCAAAGTAGTGCATAATTTTGAAGTGGAAGGAAAATTATGCAATGTGAAATGCATAGGCGTTCACCCACTTTACTCTACTATAAATAAAACCCAGTGCAACTGCTTTCAAAAGCCACCTAATTAGTGAGCAAAGTCAACTATTTGGTAATATTCCTGGAAGGCCTCAGATTTTTGCTAGATAACATTAGTGAACAAATAGCATCAAACAAACAGGTTTGTGGTTATAAAACAATATCCTGAACTTTGAACAGATCATAATTTTAAATAGCAAAGACTGTGGCATAGCTGCAAAACTACAAAGACTTCGTTGTATGCCTAAAGTCTTTGGAATAGTGGACAGAAAGAACTTGTTCAAGAAAGGCAAATGAAATACTCCAGAAAAATGTGAAGAACCCAGTATGAATAACTATGTGGTTTAATTTTCTTTACTGCATTTTGCATAGACAAAAAACCCTTAAAGGTCTCGCAGTGGGAGAGAAATCCCAGCAAGGACAACCTAAGAACGACTTTAGCCCTTTCCTTGTTATCTCTTGCCTCTAAAACCTGTTTAGATTTCAGACGCGCTTTCTGTTCTCTTCCATGAAGTCAGGGACCCGAGTTGGCTATCGATCCACTGTTTTAGCATTTAATGGCCGTGCATTCGATGTATGTTTGTGTCTGTGCCAAGAATAAATGAGGGTGTGTGCTTGTACACCTTTGTTTGTTGATGGCAAAAATAGGTGCACACCCACGCATACACACCAACAAACCAGTAGCGACTGAGGATAATTAGGACCAATAATGAAATGCAGAGGGCAGAGTGTGTTTACCCCACAAATCCTGATAACCAATGTCCTTGAAGTCTATCACTGACTGAAGGTGGAGATATAGAGCACGATCAGCACAAAGAAAAGTACTCTGTCAACCAAAACATTTAAAGAATGTGTCATTTCCTTTATAGGTCTTGACAAATGTGCTTGTAAACAGTGCTTATAATTGCATTAAGGGAGCAGTTTGCAGAAACAGCTGTATACAAAGGGGCTGCTACTCAGTTAAATTTAAAATAAGCTTCTTTTAGATGGGCTCTAAAGACATTGTTCATCTCATGTGATCACGAGGAATGCATATTTCAGATTTTAAACTGCAGTACTGAAACAGGTGCTTTGGATTACCAAGTCCTCCTCTCCATTTATCACAGGGTGTTATTGCTGTCATTATATGAGAAGAGGAGTAGGTTGTCAGCCTATCACAGAGCCAGCACATAGACAGACAACCATGTACACATAATCTTTGACCTACTGGCAGTTTGGAGTCACTGGTCGCCCATTATGCATGTTTTTAGCACGGAGAATGCCAAAGGACATGGAGCAAACTCACACATGCACCAGGAGAACATCTAAACGTCACACAGTAGCTCTGAAGTCCTGATTTGAAGATTTATTGTTCTAGCAGTGAGGTGACAGTGAAAACCACTGCTCAGCTGTGCCACCTGGGGTCAGCAGGCACCTCTTCAAATACTTTCAGAATTACTGAAAGAAGACCAACCTGTTTTTCTCCGCATTATTGTTCACATTTGCATTACAATAGGCTAATGTAGCAGCTGAATAGGGTATTTTGCTAAATGTGATATTTCTTCCGGGGCTTTAAACCTGCAGAATGTAACATTCATATATATATATATATATATATATATATATATATATAAACACATTTATCCTTGTGGAGTTGCGAGGGATATTCTCTGGACAGGGTTTTACATATTTTCTAAATATGTCAAATCAAACTCCTCCATTTCCTACCGGAACTACCATTGACAGATGAAGAAATGCACTGCTCCCGGTCAGAAACAACCAATCACAACTAGGAGGAGTGTCTTACATCTGTCAGTCAAGCTCATGTATACGCTGCTCAATGTGCTGATGAAGGAGAAACAACTTACTCTTACAGGTAAATGTTTATCTGTCATCATAGGTGGCTATGCTAACTAGTCTGAGCATTTGTGACAGGCTCTGCCAATGGGAAGAAGCTGTAGCACAGCAGAGAGCAAGGAGGAGGGTGTGACCAGCACATACACAAGCCTGATTGACAGCGCTAAGACCTTACTCCTGGCTCTGATTGGTTGTTTCTGACTAAGCAGCGTATTGCTATAGATAGCACTGGGAGAAGGCAGAGGAGCTTGATTCTTCCAGATTATTATACTGTCACAACATAGTGACAGTTTTAAGAATGCCACTTACAAACAAAAGTCCTGTTTTTTTGTTTGCTTGTTTGCTTTTGCATTTACATGCTTTGCTTTGTCTTTTATGTTCTTTTGTTATTTTATGTTCATTTTGACCATGTGAAGCACTTTGGTCTTCTACATTGTGGTTGTGTAAAGCTACATAAATAAATGATTGATATTTTTCATGCACAAAGGATGGAAATTGCACCTACAGGTTGAAATGCATTCAGAATCTGTTAGGATCCGGCACTGTGTCGCTCAGCTTGTTGCAGAGAAACTTTATGCTTTCTGTAATCATAAACACATTTCAGCACAATTCTGGCGGGACGTTTGACCTCTTCTTGTCGGGTGTCCTGGCTCATTTAAATTGGAGTGGATAAAACTAAGCGAGGCTCTCTGTCATTAAAACATCAGTCAGTTCTGTTTTTAACTAATAATCTTATCTCATGTTGTCTTTTTACTTGTTAGCCAGACTTAGCTCGGAAATCCTTGAAACTCACATACCAACTGTGACCTCTTAACCACTTTTGTTTTCATATTTTGTTGGAACTCATTTTGTCAGTCTTTTGATATGAGAGAATTCCCTCTTCCTGCAGACATACTTCCACATCATCTATATATAATACCTCATTAAATTTGCATTAAATTCCAATACTTCAAGCAGCCTGAGTGTGAGATGTATGCAAAATATTTTTCAAACACTTTCAAACCCCTTTCCTGCCCATCTAGACCCCACATATACTCCATCCTCCATGCTTCCTATTATTATCCTCCCTGAATTTTGTCAGTCCTTCCTGGCATCTGTGACGTCATGGACCCAGATGGACACAATGTGGAGCAAATTTTTTGTGTGTTTTCATAATATATTGCATTCACATTTGCTTTTATTATATACCTACAGTTGTTAAAAGAAATGCATCTTACTATTAGCTTTAACTTAAAACTTACAATAATATCAATCATGTAAAATATATTTATTCTTTAGAGCAACTTTTATTTAAAGACTTTTATTAGTAGCACAGGGATTAACTCCACTGCACATTTAACCAAAGCATTTTGGCCCTAAATCAACCCCACAGTGGCGAAAAGGTAAAAAAAAAAAAAAAAAAAAAAAAAAAAAAAAAGTTTAAAATAATTGTTGATTTTAGGCGGGGCCCAAAATGATCAAGGGGGTAGATTGTTGTAAGA
>CAEFZX010007213.1:35000-78249 GCA_903066825.1 Alfaro cultratus | reverse complement strand
ACTTCCAGAAAACTGTAAAACAGCTGAAACACTGAGTTCCTTTAAATCTCAACTAAAAACCCACCTGTTTAGAATTGTATTTGAAACGTAATCAATTACAAATTTAATGATGGAACTTGACTTAATGTAGTTTTTGATTGTTGATTCTATGTTGCATGACTTTGTGTTTTTGTGTTTGTTATGATGTAAAGCACTTTAAAATGCCTTTCTGCTGAAATGTGCTATATAAATAAAATTTGATTGATCGATCGATCGATCGATCGATCAATTGATTGATTGGGGCTGGTGTTTTGCTGCTGCCTTCAGCTTCGTAAATGAAACAGTGAATGACACTTTGGTCCAGGACTTCCATAGCTCTGTTATAGCTCAGCAACAACTGTTTAGGGTCCGAACTTCGTCCGGTGTCATAGAGGTTTCACATTCAATACTGGTGTTCTAACTCCATTAGCATTTCCAGTAGCAATAGCTCCATTAGCGCTTCTTGTCTTTAACATTTCTCCCAGCGTTTGTAGCGCTGTGTCTGGTTTGGGAACAGCTGTGCTGCTTAGAGTCCAGTGTGGTGGTAACAGTGACACTGGACTTTGTTACCACCGACACCGAACCTCCATGGGTCTGGTTGGATCAGTGATGTCAGTACGCAGGCAGTACAGCTCCTGTTAGCAGAGAGTCCAGCTGTGTCTGTCTCAGCATGGCATTTATTTTTAGCTGTTAAGGTGACGATCACCTGTAAGAGCCTTCATTAGTTTTGCTGGTACAAATGAGTGTTCTGGAGAAATGTCCAGAACGCAGATAAGGCCCTTTGGAAGTTGTGTTCCACTCTGGCTGGAAATTATCCAGATTCGCCTAAATTTTTATTGTTTTTTTTTTATTTTATTACAGCCAATAGTGATACAGTGGCATTATTTAAAATTGCACCAGTCAATATCAACTACTCGGGTAAAGTTAGCCTTCCTGTGTGTACTCTGTAGATTCCAGTACAGAATGGACCACTATGTGTCATCAACCCATTGGTGGAAAAATGGCAACCTTCATGGGTGAAATAAATAACAAAAGATGTACATTTTGTTAAATAATTATGAGTTTTGGCATATAACAAACAGCATTTTTTAGGTAATTGGAAAATTGCAACACATTTAATTCAACATGTTCAACTAATCCTTGATCCTTTTTAACAGTTTTCAGTACTTCTTATAAATAAAAATCTGAAAACTAAACTCTATTCACTTTCTTTTGCTCAGATGCTACAAAATAAAATAGCTAAGGATACCTTGAGACTGCTTAGGAGGAGAACAAGACCAACATCATCTTTTTATTGTGCCAGATGAAAAACGTTGTTTGCAACAGGTCCTCCAGAAATAGCTTTTACAAGGCATTACAGGTCAATCCAAAAATATTACTAAACCACAATCCGACCACATGTACGTCCCTAAAGAAGCTATTGCATCAGGAAGAAATAAATGTTTCATCCTATTACTCCCAATCCATGTTTCTCTAAAGCTATGATCGGAAAGCAGTTTACCTCATGGTGCAGACGGTGGTCTTGGTTTCACACCAAGTGCTGCCCATGGAACAGCAGACTCTCCATTCTGTAGAAGATCTACAATTTTACTGACCACTTTTACTTCTCTAATTAACAAACTCTAATAAAAGATTTCCAAAAAAGGAATTTGTCATTCTCTCTTTAGGCTACCTGACTTTTGCTGGTGTTTACAAAAAAGAAATTCACGCTGAATCGAGTCAGACGTGTCCCTATATTGTTGCAAATGTCTCAGACACAGATGAACACCAATCACTTCTTTATTTTCATATGTCAAAGTTGAACATTTTTGTGAATGTTTGAATATTTGGATAGCTGAGTTTGACGGCCATTTTTGAGCTACAGAATAGGGCTTCCTAGAAATGATATAGTATGAAGAGAGGTAGAGTAGTAGCAGCCAGCAGAGAGGAAAGTTTGGAAGATATTACCAGAACACACTTCACAGCAGGCACTTACAGTCATCACTAAGCATTTCTCTTTGACAAAATTGACTCGGATGCGAGATTTCATTTTCGGTTGAAATAGCCATTGTAAATCCAGTCAAAATGCTCACTCCAAACACCATAGTTTCTGAGAGATGGGGGCAGGAATGTTACGTTGCTCAGCTGACAATAAATTCACCCAGACTTGAAGAACAGTGCAGCAAAAAGAAATCTGTGTTAGTTAGTAGTGTTGCTGTATGTTGCTCAGGCAGCTGCCTCTAACTTGCATACAATTATGTCTATACCTATTTCAGAGGAAGACTTTTCTTGCTGCAGCACTTGCAGGACTGGATGGGTGATCGGACAGATGGGTGGAGGAAAGTGGATGTTGATTAAAGTCTGAAAACACAAATATTTTTTAGTATTTCATTGACATTTCTTCCATACCTATCAAAATCTGGAAATTACTTATATCAATTTTCCAAATTTTACAATTTTTGTAAAATGTAGTCCTCAAGACCCAGTGTCCTCCATGTTTTAGTTATCTCCCTGGTTCAACACACCTGCATCAAATGATAAATTGTTAACAGGCCACTGCAAAACATTGACATGCTGAGGATATAGTTACTACAGGGTACAGAACCAGGAGGTGAATTAAAACAGGCAGAATACCAGCTTGAAGACTGACTTTGGACACCTCCCAGCATAGGGGGAGAAGTTCTAGCTTGACTGGCTATTGCCGGTGACTGGCAAGTTGATCTGATCATTAAAGATATCAGGAAGAATATGCTAGTCAACAACACTCTTCTATGAGGATCTTGTTGCAGAGAGTAGGTATTTTCAGCTCTACATTGCTGCTTGAAGGTAGGTATTTGAGTGTTATAGCATTACATATTAATGTTATTCTCAGATCAAATACATATCCAGAGTGTTTCTTTGACTCATTCAAGCATGTTTGAGACATGCTTGAATCTCCAGGGACAGCCATTCTGGGGTGTGTTAACACTTTCTAATGCAATGCACCACCTATCTCCTCAAAGCTCCACCAATATATTGAGATTTTACATTTTCTTTATGAATAGCTTTTTTAAGAGAAATGAGATAGTCTGAAATCAGTAACGGTGTGTTAAAGCTGTACAAACTCTTATTGGAAATTGGCCACAAAATTCTGATTTTGTCGCTATTACAAACTGAGAAAAGGCCCAAAAACAATACCTTTTTCCATTACAACTTCTTTCAGAGATGGGCACAAATGAAGTACGTGTATGTGAGTGTTTGTGTAACTACACAATGGAAGGAGAAAAGAGGGGAATGGGAGCAGAAAGGTTCAATGTGGCTACTTCACAGAAGAGCTGTGGATGAAGGTGACCTTTGTGTTTGCCTGGGAAAGCTGGACTGGCAGGATTGCAGCGAGGAGAATCCATTTACCACCAAATTGCCGGTCCAATACAAGCATTGGAACAGCTGAAGCAAGACATGAGAGTAAAAACCGGGGTGGTCTTTCACTGGAAAGACTCAAGTAAATTATTGTGTATGGGCCGATGAGCAGGGAGCATTGGGCTTTCTATTTTTAGAAGCTGGTTTATTCTGTGAAGAAAAAAATTTCCAGGGAGAGAGCCAAACTTTGAATAAGCAACAGCAATATAAGGACTTTGTCAAAAAGGAGACCAAAATCTATTTGTTAGAAGGATGACTCAGGCATCAGAATTTAGCTGGTGGCTAAATAACAAGGCTTTGGTTATCTTCTGAGGCCCAACTTGTGCAATCCTCATGAGGAAGTTTCTTCAAGGAAATTCCCATTAATTGTTATTCAGTCACAACAGCAACATTCTAATAATAGAAAAAACAAAACACATGATATTTACCAGTACCCAAATCTGGTAACACAATCATGACGCAATCAAAATTTTCTGGTTGCATAAACCTGCTTTTGATTTCTTCTTAAAAATGGTGCGACAAACACAAACACCCCTAGGCAATGCATTAGAAATGCAGCATCCCACTATCAGCCTCTCTATGTAAGACTTAGAAGAGAATAGAATATTTTATATGCACCTACAAACAATGCAAAAAACATAAGATAGATAAAAAAGCATCTGTACAGGAGAGGTGAAGAAGACCCAGAGTCTTATCAGGTCACCTCCCTATGACATAATAAAATGAATAGCAAGGCAGAACGATAGAGTCAAAAGCAACGCACATTTATAAGAACCAGTCACAACCACATGTCATTTGAAATTCACATCAATTGTAAACATTTTCTGAAAGAATGAATGTCACTAGTGGATATTTTGGAGAGTTTATGACAGAGTTTGACAGAGTGGCTTGGAAAACACATTAATGTAAGATGGAAACAACATAATATCTGCTAATCATTTCTGTTAGGAAATCAAGCAGAACAATTTTGTGAAGTTAAATGATTAAACTCACATGTTCCCAACTGTTCTTTTATTGGGCTACTTTTGACAAATAGTGACCACAGCAGACCAAGAATACAACACAAGACCGGCAGTTTTGGAGATGCTTTGACCCAGTCCTCAACCTATCACAACTTTGCTCTCATCAAAATAACTAAAATCTCAGCATTTGCCCATATTCCTCTTTCTAGGACAACATAATCCTTTGCTGCTTAGCATGCTCTACCCAAATAATAAAAGTAATATTCCAATTGCATATGGGGTTCAGTAGGCTCAAAACAATCAACATATTGCCATGTTCCAGTCTTATGTAAAGAGGTCCTCTAGAGAGTTTTTATAAAGATCTGGTGAATTTGTCTTCCACGTTCTCTCCAGATGTCTCTCTGTCATGAAAGCCTAAATGTGCTAATCAGTCAAAAAAAAAAACGTCTGTCCACATCTTAATATGCAGAAATTATAAACATATATTCCATGTAGTTGATCCTTTACCTGCTTGTGAAACATTAAGTGTCTTGAAAGCCGCAAGACAGCAGCTAAAAAGACACAACAGTAGTTTCCGGCGTCAAAAACACATCAGTGTTTAAAGGAGGATCTTTCCAGCTTTTTCCCCCAGTCCTCATCATCACTGCTTTGTGTGGTGAGCAATAAGGCCTGCTGTCTGAAAGCTGCCTGGAAGGCAACACGTAACAGCATCCCTTAAGCGAAAGGAGTTTCTTTATCACATGAAAGGTAAATTTTTTTGACCAAATTTGAATTTGGTCAATGAATAGTTAAAAACTCCATGAATAGTCTGTAACTATTCATGTAGTTAAAAACCTACATATTGGATGCGAAACTCAAAATTCCATACAAAATAAAGGTCATGATGTTACTAATCCGTACAAAGACAGGATACTTGAGAGCTAGACACTTAAAGGGAAAGGGGAAAAAATACCTAAAATGGTATTGTATGTCCTTTAAAGAGAAAGAGAAAAAAGAAAAATCCAGTTGCAGAGTGGCAGCAGTGAAAACCCCGGCTGGAGAGTGGGGGTGTTTGAGTGTGGCAGAAATGGAAGCAGGGTCGAAATAACCGTCAAGGGCTTCAGGGTGGAAAACAGTCGCAGAGAAAAACGCAAAACAAACCTTCATTAATTTTAAAAATGTGCTTGTAGTGACAAAGTCCACTTTAAAACAGCTTTTAGTAGCTTTTCCATATTATAACAGAATACCTAGTTTTTATTCTTGTTCAGGGAAAATTAATAGATTCACAGTGCAAATAGTTTGGGTGATTTTGCTTCAATTTCACTGAAAAGATTAACCTTTTCCAGCTGTGCTTAGCACAAACAGGAGCCACACGGAAAGAGATTATTCCTTTCCTTTCATATTGTCACTTTGACCTGCGGAGGCTCTGCGTTCAGGAAGGAGGCAATAAAACAAAATGTAGTCGAGATGGATTATTTGAAACTGCCAGTCACATTTGAACCGACACCCATTTCCAAAGTGAGACAAAGAAGTTGGCTTTTATACTTTGGGCCTTTCCAAAACTCATACCAGGTAAAGGGGTGACAAAACAAAACAAGAAATAATTTACACAAATCTCACACAAAACAATAAATGGTACCAATAAATATTTACATGCATGCAAATCATTAGAACTAAACTAATCTAAGGTTAATCACAGATTAAATTTAACTTAATATAACTTCTCAGAGTATTACCCCTCTTAATTGAAAACGGTATGCTCCATTTCAGCAGCTTTCAGCAGCTGGAGCTCCCTTTGCTACAATGCAACTGAAATAAAGAACTGAAACAAAATGTTTGGTCTGAAATTTGGTCCAAATTAAACACAACATAATATCAATAATCATTTATTAGGGATGGAACCCCTGGTCTCCGTCACACATATTTATCAGGTTGCCTTCGTATTAACTTTTTTAAGATTTCAACAAGTTGTCTGAATGTTAGTCCTTAGCTAACCGAGGTAGTTATTACAGTGTTTTGCTTGTTTTTCTATTCCCTTCATCCAATCCACTGTGTACAATAACCTGTTCAAACACTGAGGTTCTTTCTTTCCCGCTTCCTGTACAAAGAGCTTATTGTGATTTAATGTGCTGCATCTGTGAGCTTCCTGCCTGATTTACTACGTTCATTAAGCACAAACAGCAACGCGAGGTCTGCACTTCCTCAATGGGCAGACTCAAGAGTGCAAGACAGATTTAACAATGCCGTAACACTGCAGCGAGGTAATAATGAACCAGTGAAACTTTTACAGCTTGGTCACAGTGGATACTCTCTACCTGTGTTTCCTTGCTTTTGTGTTCTGCTCTCGCTCTGCATAGTGAGGGTAGCTGAAGGACAGAAGGTGTTATAATGCAAGTGCTCTGCAACTAATCTCATCAAACATACGTGAGAGAGAAAATTGCAGCTAGCGGATTAATCCGATATTTGATTGCCATCAGTGAGGGAATAGGGAAAAGGGGCAAGAGATTTGCTCATTTTAAAGTAAAACCTGCAGCAAAATTTTTCGTTTATTTTTTTCCTACCACATTGGTGTGTTGTAATTACTCGTCAAACAATTCATCATAGATTTGGAGTTAATTTATTTCCAGAATGCAGCATGAAAACTTGCATTCTCATCAGTTTTCTCTCACCCATCCTCAATACACATTCATTTGATTTATTATCGACAACTTTCCAGTGTGGTCAAAACAGAGCTGACCCTGTTTAAACCCTAATTACATTTAACAAAAATGTTTCTCTGAATGAGTAACTCAACATTCATTGACTGTGACCTTTCTTCTTTGCTTAATTGGACTGTTGATCGGATACACAAACCCACCCGTGACGAATAACAAAGGAAGTAAGCTCTGCAGTTTTTTTTAACACAATTAGTCAAGGAGTAAGTCTGAAACAGAAGAACATTCTCACATAATACACCATGCAGGTAGCTTGAAAAAAGCTGAATAACTACATGGTAAGCACTTTTTTAAGGGTTTTCTTAAAATGTTGAAGTCTTTGAAAGCATTTAAACTCCAAGCTGCATTCATTCTTTCATGCCAGCATTTTGTAATGTGCTTCTTACATGTGTTGCAGTGTTTTTCTTCATCATATCACACCTAAAGCAAAAAGGTGTCCAAAAACCCTTTACGATCTCTTTTATTAGAAAGGAGCTGTCAGAAGGAAGGATTTAAACATCAATGATTGCTCTATTAGCAGAACACCAGCCACTTTAATACATACAGACATGAAAATAATTAAGTACAGACTTGCAGCTTCTCTAAGATTTATAAGTGGAATTTGCAGCCAAGTGCTTCTAATCAAATGCACTTGAGTAATTCATCATCAGCATGTTTGGCCACCTCTATAGAAGCTGTAGTTTTGGAAGCTTGCTGGTCTGGAGCGTGAAGGTGTGACTTAACAAAATGCCAATGACAGTAGCAAAGTCGCTGTGGCTGCCTATTAAATGATGAAATGAGAGAAAGGAAAGGTGGAAGAGAAGGAGGAGGCGGGGCAGTGGCGTCATCCATGAGTTAAAGGATAAAACGTTCCGAAGAGAACGTCACTGTTTCATACTTAGGAAAACTCAGGCATGTGCCACCAAAGCTTACGCGGTGTGAAACTCCAAAGGGTAAAAATGACCAGCAGCAGCTGAGAGCATGTAGCAAACAAAAAAAAGGATGAAACAGATGTTTTTTGTAGGAAAGCCTAGATTGGATCAAAATCTCTTGATATGCAAGATTTGGTACTTGAAGATCTCTGCAATACCCAATTAACACAATAAATGAGATGCAAATTACAAGAATTTAAGCTTGTAGTTATAAATATACAACTCATAGAAAAAGCAACTTTTATTTGCTGCTTTTATTTTGCTAATATTAATGTAGATAGATGTAATAAAATCTGAGCAATTTTACTTGGTTAAATAAACTTTGTCTTATTTAATCTTAGACATATCAATTATTAGCTTTCTTCGATTATACTTACATTGTACTCTAGTCAGTTTTTTGATATTTTTATTTGGTTATTTATACTCTCTTTAGATAATGAATTAATGAAAAGATTTTGTTTCCAGATATTGTTGGACTACACAGTATTGCTGATTTTATTTGTGTTATTTTATTAAAATATATCCTACATTTATTTAATACTTAGTCAGGGACTTTGAACCCAGATTCAACAGTAAGGCAAGCAGATTAATTTCAAGACCATTTACTATTGTCCAAGTACCTTATTAACTCAATGAGGGAGTGTTTTATACAACTGTGATTTCAATACTGACTACAATAATTGCGAAAGCAAGTTTTGCAATTAAAGGAGAAGAATTTTGCCATCTTTTTGATCTGCTTTAAGATTACAATCAGAGCAAATTTCTGAATAACCTAAAAAAAAACTTTAAAAAAAAAACGTCTTTTGGACAGTACTAGGAGAACAGCATTTCCTAATTACTTTAACCTGAACAGACTCCAATCTGGGGCAAGAATTAAGTTAATTATTTAATGTGATGTTTTCTTATTGTAGTTCCATTATGTTCTTATGATTCACAGCTTGATAACCATTACATCTGTTGGCATTTTAATGGTGTCTTGAGATAGAAATGCTGCAAACTGCAACATAACATCTTGACAACTAAATCTAAATAAGCCCACTTATTATTCACCCAAAATGCTGGGGTGAATTCACATGTTCATTCAAATTTCCATTTCATCCATTAATATAAAATGTGGACAGAAATGCAAAAATAGAGGTTAATAGAGTGTTCTGGTTGCCTGGCAGCTCTGCAGTGTCTTTCATTTGTTAATTTTCTCTCATAGAAGGTCAACAGATTCAGGAGCTAGCAGAAGAGGGAATCACTTTGATCCAACATAAAAGGACACGGGGAGCCTGGACATATGGAAACATACAGCCACATTAAGATGATCCTGAGAAGCATGTTTGCCGTACACCCTGTTTATTTTTATTTCAAAGCATATGTAAAATGTTCAGAGGACTAAGTAGCGTGTAAGAATTGATTGTGCTTCCAGAAAAAACATAGTTCACGATGACACCATTAACCGGTTTTTTAAATGTTGTTGTGGCTGAAAGAGAAACCAAGTTCACTAATATTGGGTATTATTTTATAAAGCTGCTGTTCACCAGTGGCCGAGCCTCTAGTACATCTTGTCCCTGAGCTATTTAGAGGTGGTCTGAAGGACATCAATCTGTGTACCGCCAGCAGATACAGCTTCACCAAAACAGCTAAAGTTGTATGAATCAATACGAAGGCTGGTGTGAGTGTGAAAGAGGAGAAATATCAAAACTATGACTAATTTCTGATGACTTCCAATGGCAGAAAACTCACTGGGGTTGTACATGTTAAGAAGCAGTAGGTGTATTTACCCTTCCTTCGGTTGTCTTTCTTTGTTGGGATTTATTTTGGTTTGCAGATACAACTTTTGCAGGAGCAATGAGACACCGTGGGTGCAGTTTTTCTGTTTCTCCTTTTTCTCCCCATTCTTCTAAAGTGCTGAGTCAGCATGAAACTCAAAATACAGGCAACACTCAAGACACTTAATGTTTCACAAGAAGATAAATGATCAACTACATGGCTCAAAAACAAATTTTTTTTGTATTTCTTTTGCATTTGGGTTTGTTTGTCTGAGTCCCACCATCATCCCGAACAAACAGCCGTCATTCCTCCGACACAAAAGAAGCAAAGAAGAAAAAAAACTCGAGGCACAACCACCACGACATCTTCGGTTGTCTTTCTGAAAAACAAACATGCACAAGAAAAGTACAGTCAACTCACCACTTTTTTCAAGCTGATGTTTCAGCTTTCAGCTTCTGCTTTTTAAGGAGAAGACAAAAAGGTTCCCCAACAAGACATCCTCTTTCACTTTCAGTCATGCTCCAAACCAAGACAAAGTTGTTGATTTGTAACAGGAAAAGGATGAAACAAAATCAGATGGTCTGAATAATGATTCCACCCGTATCAGCGTTATTTGTGGGATTAAGAATGTTTTACCAATTCATCCTTCGCACTTTATTAAAGTGATTTTCAAAATGTTTACGAGCCTTGATTTTGTGGTTTTATGAAAAACTACAACAATTTTAGTCTGTAACTCTAGTTTTTTAATCCACTAGAACAAATCATGCATTGCAGGGCTGTGAAAAGAATTAACTTACGTTTCTTGTTGTAATGGATCTCAATGCGGGACTGGAGTCCTAAAACCTTAGAAATGGTTTTTAAATCCTTTCCGGACCCATTTCATCTCGATTTTTTTTAGATTATGGCAGAAGTGTAAGTCACTAAGATCTTTTAGCCTACGATTTTGCAAGCCTGCAGATACCTAGGAGTTCGGATTTTTTTTTTTTTTTCCATTAATTCATACAATTATCATTTTAAAACCACAAACATAACTCTGGTTTTGTCTGATATTAAGATTTGCTTAATGATTTAAAACATGTGAGAGTGACAAAAAAAGAAAGACTGCAAATGTGTTTTCACAGCAGTGTACATCGAGAGAGTTGTCTCTTCAAATGTAAGATTTTTACAGCTAAGTGTGAAAATGTAACATTTTTAATAAGGGGGAAAAGATAAAAGTCTGATAGAGACGCTGGAAGAGATGAAAATTATTAGAATGGAATGCGTTTTGATGGCTGACTGAAGTGGAAAATCACTAGTCATGAGCACTACCAGCTCCCCTGGAAGGAATAAATCAAATTTTGTATGGGAATTGATAAGACCCAAGGAGAACAATGGAGGCTCGGCTATAGACTTTGTGTCTCCTGCACCAACAATCTTTAAACTGTGGGACAAAATTGGATCAAATGCTGCTGACAAAATTGTGCCATTAAACCTTGAGGCATGAAAACACATTTTATAAATAAACAGAAGCGCTCATAAAAATGTTATTACTATATTATTGTTTACTTACAATGCAGAAAATATTTTTCAGCCATTTCGGACCAACCAATAGATTTACAGTCATGCTCAGAAAATATTATTATTAACTCAGTTCACTAAGTATATAGATAAAATATGCATACATTGACATTTCAATGCCTTTATTTATGCAAAATATAATTTTCTGCTTAGAACTGATGAAAGATTAGTGTGACACATCAGAACAAAAAATACATTTATATAGAAATGAGTTTAATGAAAGATTTGTTTAACACCAGTTTAAAAGCTATTTTTAAAAGGTTTCCTTATTCTAGTTCAGAAACTAATATTGATTTATGAGCATTAATAAATGCATATTAATCACTTGCATCACTTTTACAAGTGATAAAACACTTGAACAATATTTTTTCTGTATTTTGAAATCATTAGATTTTTTCAACTACATAAGACTTCAAATAAACATCCATTTGTATCCTTTTTTATTGATACTTTTTATGTTGTTAATGCCCTTTTATCAAGTGACTCCTATGATGATATCATTTGAGGATTGCAGTTTATCAAAAAATATGAGCTTATAATTGTGGTTGATGGAAAACTGACTCCGCAACTACATTCGCCTCACTCTTTTATATCATTTTCACAGTCTACAACAAGAACCATAAACTGTATCGGCTCTGTTGAGCCTGGTACTTCAAGCTCTACAAACTCTTTCCCCATTGATTTGAAGGTAAAAGATTTGATTGATTGGGTATAAATGGGCAAAATATTTTACCACAGTTTATGAAAAAATATTTGGTTATAATGAGAGTCACTGGAACCAACTTGGTTTCTAGGTTAAGGAGTGTAGATAAGTACACAAACCAGTGTTTATGGACTTAAGGTAGACAGTATATTTAACATGATTGTCCCAAGTGGGTAAATAACACATTTCTACTGCAGATGCCTCAAATTCTATGTATTTTTAGTGAACAGCTCCATCAATAAAGGATGTAACGATTGACTTGACACAAGCTTCCAAACAGCCAACAAACACAACAGCTCCAACATATATCATTGTCACACAAGTGGCACTGGCACATCTAGGTGTCCAATCACAACTCCTGTCACTCTAAAATCAATAGCTGAAGTGCAGGGGAGGGTCTGCGGAGATGCCCAGTCATTGCTATGAGTTACTGCTCACTACCAGGCTTCTATATCACCTATGCAGCATTGACTCCGGGAAATGCAATCCTCTTGCCTTTCCTCCTCAATCCATCTCCAGTCTGTTGGGACAAGGGTGGGAGGGGCCGAGCAGCTGAAGCGGTACTCGCTCACATTCTCCTACAAGGACAAACTTCGGTGCAGAAAGGAAGACATTTAGCAACATTAGCAAACCGTGCACGTCCATGTGTGGCTGATGGCACGATTGTGCTTGCGGTCTGAAGTCCCAACAGGGATGTGCAGTTCACCTGTGTTCCACCCCGGCGCCTCCTGCATCACTGTTGATAAACCAGGTTCAAATCAGACTGCTCTGTTGTAATCTGCTGATCTACTGGTACCTGGCCAACCTTGAGATTTAGCGGATCATCATGTCAGCCGTCCTATTCTAAGTTCTTCCCCTCCGCCTCCCCATTTGTCTTTCTTACCATCCAGTGAATTCTTCTGTCTTGTAAACGCCACACACTTGCTGCAAGCTTTTTAACTTGCTGCCTCTTGAGGTAGTTCCCTCTGCATGAGCATCACTACAACCAGCATTTTTCACTACCTCTCTCTAAGCTATTTTTTCTTTTTTCAAATTTTTTGAATAATCAATGTGATCTTTTACACCACAATATACTGATCTACAATAGGAGCTGAAACAATTGATTGCGATTAATTGATGATTGAAGTAATCATCAACTAATTTAGCAATCAATTAATAGTCAACTGGAGGATACAGACTCAAAAAAGGCAATTTGCTGACAGAACAGCATACTCAGAGGAGCAATTATGCCAAAACTGCAAAAGAAACATACATTTTCCATTTAAGATAAACACACACACACACACACACACACACACACACACACACACACACACACACACAAAAACAGTCTTTGTAAATATTTCAGGCCAAGAACTCCTCAAGTTATTGGCCTAAAACATTTAGCTTCACCTGGTTGGAATTCTGTAAACTGTATCCCAATAAGTGCCTTTTACTATCCAATTATTTTTGTTAATCCAAAAATAAATAGTCAACAGTTTAGTCCTAAACTGTATTGATGGTATGTTAAGCAGAAAGAGTTAAGCGTTAAGTTAAGTTAGTTGAATTATTTGTTTTCTGAATAATGGGTAACTAAAATAATTCGATGCAGCCCTAATCTACAGTCAGATGTGCTTTTTATCTGCCATTCTCTTCCTCAATGGTGTATGTGATTGTAGGGGGTAATAGGTGTCATTATGAAGGTTCCTAGAAGTGTTTTGAAGATGTCCCATGTTCACACACACAAACACACTTATTATGGGACTGTGGGATCCTGGACTCTGGTTTGTAAGTGGTAGGTATGCGTGAAGAAACATCACCATCCTTCACAGTGTTAATAACACACAAACATACACACTGTACACAACCACAAGCAATATAAACAAAAAGACAGGCAGCAGGAGAATCATACACCTGTTTGCAACGGTTTCACACTCGCACATATGGAGGGCTGAAGGGACTTTTATCAATCCCAGCATGAGCTGTTTGTGAATACAGTGTGAATACTAATTATCTGGAGTGATGGGGAAGACTGACATCCCCTGTCTGCTCTGTTTGTCTTGTTTACTACTGCAGCACTTTCCTTGAATATTTCTACACCTCTCAGAAGTGAAGCCTGACTTGGTAATAGCAGCTACAGAAAAAAGAAAGAAGAAAAAAAACACTGCGATAAACTTGAAGTGGGAGCTGAACTGAATCTTTTTTTTTTTTTTTTAAAGAAGGTATGTACTTTAGCTTTCTTTGAAAATGTTCTCTGCTTTTCATGACCTTGTAAATTGCTTGGATTCCTTGTCAGAGTGTTTCTAACATGAACAGTGCCATAGACCAGTATTACATCTGCTACAGATGTAATACCTTTACATCTCACAATATTAGAATCATTTGGTATCCTATTGTTTTCACAATATATTTATGAATAAATGTGTTTTAAAAAGTAAACCAATATAAGTACAGAATAATTTAGTCCCGGTAGCCAAGGCAATAAATTACACTTTTTGTGTTTGCACAAATACTACAAAGGTTTCTACTCAAATTCTGTGGTCTAACAAAATTTGTTAAGTATAAGAATGTCCATTTCAAGATTTATGGATTTGAACTAAAGATGACAAAATCCAGCCGAAATTGCTTAAAAACGCTTGCATGAGAAGGTTTATTCTGGGTACTCTGGTATTCTATCACCCAATGATAGCTGGAGATAGCCAGCATGAGTCTGCATGGACAGGCTAGCTTATCATCTTCAGCTAGATAACATATTGTCTTATTGCGCTGTGAAATCTTCAGCTTTTACTTACTGAAGATTCAAACATAACACAGAAAAAACAATCAGCGTGCAAAACACAGATATTTTCTATCTTTGAGCCGCCCCTGATAGTGTGTCACTCTGGGCGATGAGCCCAACCACTCATTTAACAAAAAAAAACAAAAAAACGCCATTGTTTGGGATTGTCAGAACGCAGAAAACACTGATTGACTCTGAACTGATAGTAAAACATAATATTTGCATGGTGTGGTATAGTAAGTACAAAAGTTCAAAGAAGCTGGTTAAAAATGGATTTGAAGAGCTGCTCTACAGGATTTCTTCTAAATGTCACTGAGCAGGTCTTAAATGCAGAATGGTAAAGCTGCTTACTTCAAACCGGAACATCTGACAGAAACAGCAGATTGAGGAGCCTTTTACTCCGATATGTCTTTTAGAAACCAGAATTCTGGCACTTAACGATCCATCAGAAAGCATTCAAAGACTGAAGGCACATAAAGGAGCACGTTGAAAAAGGGGGGATCCTTCAGAGTGCAAGACAGATTTTGAAAAAAAACAAAAAACATTCAAAATGTGCTTATTTTCTACTTCATGTCAGCGATGTATAAAAGGTGGAAAAGCAAGAACAACAGGTTGGGAAAAAAAAGCAATCAGAATTCAGTCACACTTTTAGCACATTTAATTATCAATATCCTCCTATGGCTATATTTATCATCAAATATTATCAATCCTTATGTTGGGTCCACACACATTTTTGTGAAAAAGTGTGTGTGGTAACGTTTTTGTCCTTTTGAATCTGGCAAGGCACACACAAGTCTGAATACGTCTTGATCAAGAGATCAAGACGTATAAGTGAGTTTATAAGTCACTTATATAGAACAGGTTTAACATGAAGTTGGACATGGATCATGTCCCAATCTAAAAAAACTCATTCATAAATCACAATCAGAAATGTATCCACAGCTGAACTAGTAGGTCACAAAAAGATCCCAGAACAAAGTCTGTTGACTTCATTCCCCTCAACTGACCTCAGTGATCATAATTTGACAATCACACAATAAAAAAAGACAGTGGCCAAAAATGTTTTCAAAGGCAGAGATCCCAGGTGAAAACCGCTACAAAACAAAAGGAAGACTTTTGGGAAAAATACTTTGTGGACTTTTTGAGGGTTAAAGATGGTGGTGGTAATGACAGTGTGGGGCTAATTTGCTGCTTGAAGACATGTATGACTTACTGCAACTAATGAAACCTTTATTTCTGCTATCTACCAGGAAATCCTCAAAGATGTCCACCCGTCAATTTGTGAGTAAGCTTAAGGCTCAATCAGGACAATTATCCAAACCACAAAAGCAAGTCTATTTATAGGACTAAACTAAAGGTTTTAGATTGGCCTCGCCAAATTTCAGACTCAAATCTGACCAGAAAACTGTTGTGAAACCTTAAACAAGCCACGCATACAATAAAACTCTATAATGTAAGTGAATTAAAAGAATTCAGCAAAGAAAAGCACAAAAGCAAAACAAGAAATCCTTTAATATTAAAATATTATTTTAACAGTACCTTTTTGTCTTAAGCAAAAACCTCATATTGAGAGAAAACATGAAAACGGTGACATCAAACACTGTCTATTTTCACCGATACATATGTATCCCTCAAGATATATGTGCTGCCAATTTGTCAAGGAGCTGCAACAGTCTCGACTGAAATCTCAATTGAAAAGGATGTGGATTTGAGTAAGACAGGAAGCATGGAAACATCCTGTTGCTTAGGTAATGATACACATGTGAACTGTAAACAGATATATATTTATATATATATATTCTAACCTTTTTGAGGGTCAGAGCAAAGATATTAAATACTGCAACAGAACTCTGCTTGGATGGTAACAAGCTGTCTTATCTCCTGGTCATTAGTGAGTAAGTAAAATTGCTGCTTAAAAGCTGAAAGATGGTGTTTCAAACTCTGCCTACCCTCCATCACCCTTCCATGCTATACCCTCCATTAGTGTGCAGCATTTGATTCAACATTCAAATCGTTAGGGCTCAGAGAATTGAATCCTTCTCAGCTTTAATCACAAAAGGGGAAATCACTGAACTCAAACTTAGCGGCAGGTGTGACAAATTTCCAACTGTGATCGGATCAGAAAGAAACTCTAAAAACGCAAAATTGTTGGCTTTACATCTTCAATCTTCGGCTCTTGCTTTGCATCCATTTGTCTCTTGACTGCAAGGAAAAGATTTCACTCCCTGTTGGTTGGGACTAATACCAGCCTAAGGTGCTAATGGCATACTGCTGTTGAACACAAAAGTGCCCTTTCGATTCCTGTTTCACCTCCCTTCAACTCTTCTCTAAATTCAACTCTGCCTAAACTCCACCACTCTTTCATGCTATACCCTCCATTAGTGTGCAGCATTTAACACAGTAAGTTATTCCATCAATGCACAGCCAACAAGACATTCTGACTGTGAGAAAAATCCAAATAAATACTAATTAGTAAAATGTAAGTGTAGAGGATAAGGCAACCTCCTCATAAAGTCTTTCTCAAAGAGTAGAGGAAACTCTCAGGTCAGTTTCCTTCTTTACAAGTTCAGGTCTGAACTTATCTCCGCATCAATGAATGCAAGTCAGATGGGCCACGACAAAATGAATGTGTCCCTTTTCATATTGTTTCTAGCTCAGCTAAAGCACAATATTGTGCTTTGTGCTTTTTTGTGCTTTTTGTACAGTTTTACTACCCTCTCACAGAAGGCAATGAAACAAAGGTTTGTACACTTTCTACTCAGAAGAAAAGAGGAAGAAGAAAAGAACTGAAAGATAAATTATCCGAACTGGAGAAACAGCAGACCTCCTCACACTTCTTTTGCTCATTATTTGACCTGTCCTGTTCTTTGTCTGGTGTGGTTTGCCACTACCCTTTGAATGAGTATTATTGTCCCTTTTTCCTCTCCACCATCACAAACATCTGGCATGCACATGAACATCTGAAAGCCTAAATGATGAAACTGAAGTCACACAGATTGCCTCAGCAACACCAGTTATTTTTTATTGAAGGAGACTCCAGAATATTAAAGTTGTAGTTTTTGCAGTTTCCTTCTCTGTTTTAACCTTCAGACTGAACACCGTTGCACTATTGCCGCTTACTTGTGTCTGAATCAAATATCTAAAACCTACAACACTTACTGTGGTAGCCATTCTATAAAGCAAATTTAATAGAGAAAATAATAGCTGCACAGATAAAAACTTGAACAACACAAACAGGCAAGTATAAAATATAAGTATAAAATGAAAGACTGAAGTCAAAGGCAAACAATTGAGTCATCTTGTGGAGAAAAGACCATTGTTTTAAAGTTTTTCATTAACTGAGTATTGGAGTGGGGGTTTGCTCGTCAAAAATTATTGTTTCAGATTACAATGTGACTGGCTCAGACCTTTGAAGACCAATTTCAACATCTTCCATTACTAGTAACTGTCAATAGAAACCACATCTTCAGCTCACTATGTAAATGTTAGGTATTGCAAAATTGAGTTAACAATCCCATTTTCTTTAGTTGACCTATTGGAATAGCAATAGATCTGAATATTTGTAATATATCAATGACCTTGCTCACATAGAAACACTTGATCATCCAGACCCAAATAAAGCTACACACTGACCTTAATTCTCTTTGATTACCCAACCGACTTCCCTATTGCAAGCATTGCTGACCTTTTAATACAATCAATCATAACCTCACAGTTACCTCCATTCATGTCTCCGCATGCACTCATCTCAGGTGATCATAGCACAAACTAAGACATTGGAGAAAATAGATTGGGGTTGCAGACGGATTAAAAGTCATTAACCTTCCTCCTGAATCAAGAAGACTCATGAGGACATGTACCTTTCTTTTACTGTGCTGCAATGTGCTGTGACTTTATAATTACTCTGAATGGCCTGCACTGGCTTGAGATCTGACATTATGCAACAGCATTAATAATATGCTTTTGTAAAATAGAGATCTTCTTAACTAAACATTTGATCTATTAACTAAAAAAATATATTTTTACACTGCAGTTTTGAGTCAAATCATTATCTTTCAAATGGTTGAAAGGATCATTAATATTTACTATCTATTTGGTAATGCTCTTGTAGTTGCACACAGGAATTGCTAAGAAGATTTTATTACTGTAAAAAGCTAGAATTGAAGGGGAAGTCAATAAATATTTTAAGATCAGTATGATAGAAAAATTACTTGCACCCAATTAACGCCTTTTTGGATCACCTTTCCAGTTTGTGATCTAAACTTGTATGCCAAACTAAATCATTGCCTTGAAAGGAGAGACCTGTCCTTGATTTTATCAGCAGCTAAAACTAAGGTAGTTGTTTTCTCATCTTCCATTATGGCACTCTTGGATTACAGTCTCACTACCAAATCACCAACGGACACAACAAACTTATCTATTGATCTAATTGTGAGAATGCTTTTTGTAAATTCCTCTTCAATCTTATCTACAGAAAACAATGATCGAAAAAGCGATTGTTTGATAGTGGCCACATGTAGATCATCTGATAAAATTAGGCTCTTAAGGATTCCCAAGAACATCAACTGTTTATTTTAGTGTTTTGCTGCTAACTATATCTTTGTTGGAATATATTTTAAGTTTTTTTGTCTTTTATATTTTCAAGATCTTGTTGTAGAGGTAACATACGGTTACTAGATACTATAAATTGAATTAAATTAGTGTCTATAATTATTTTGAGTATTGGCCAGTGTTTAAACTGCTCACATTGCCCCGGATTGGAAAAAACCATACCGCAGATACAATTTAATAGAAATATATTTAAAAATTCAATATTTCTTCATTCTCGTCTTTCCTTTGAACTCTGCAGTATTACCTGATGCTACAAACTGATCCAGTCTCAACATCTGAGCATTGTCAAATCAGAATAGACAGAAAACTTGGATTACAGCAAATGTCCAGTCCTCTTTTTCCTATTGTCAGTGAACACATGCAAAACAGAGATGCAAATACAGTGTGTGCAGACACATAAATGATAATCTAATTAAGCAAATAAGGTCAAATAAGGCGTATGCATAAGTAAATATGCAGAGTGAGATACAGTGGGTTACTGAGTATTTGCATGCGTGTACATGTGTGAGTGTTTCATGGAGTGCTTGAGTCACATGCCTGTCCTTGCGCTGTAACCTGCAAACAGACACCCTGGGGCAGGACACACCAGGTCACAGCCAGCTTCAGAGAGGACACAGCTGCAGAAGACACAGGCTGCCCAACATCTTTAGAGCAAAGCAGGCTGAAGGCCACTGATCCAGCTGTAAAAGCTTTGGGGTGAGGTGTAATAAGTATTTATACAGTAAAAATAAGACTTAAATCTTGGTAGAGAGAGAAAGGTCTCAGTTACAAATGTAGGATACATTTAGTAACATTTGATGTTTCAATTCTGCAAGTGTCTCAGTTTAGGAGTGACTTATTGATAAAGTCAGATGTTTGTACTTTTTAAATTGTTCTGCAGCCATGGCAACAACCAATAAATTATATAATAATTGCAGCGAAGCACATCACATCCATTCTTGATATCTTCCTTTTGGGTCCAAATAAAAACCTTTTATGTGATCAGCAACTGAATGACACAAGACAAATCAGTTCTCATTCTAAATTTCTCCCCTTATTTATAGAAAGATTAAAATGTTTTCAATTGTGACAGCCCAAAAAGAGGAATCAGACCAACATTGAGTCCCTGGTAAATCCTAGGTAAGTGGTGAGAACCAATAAAGCATAGCTCAGAATCGAACAAGTCAATCCATATAATCTGTCTAATAACATGAAGCGGGTGAAAATAACTTAAACTGTATGCTTGTATGTCTACTAAATGTTTCCCCTCCCTGTCAAAATAGGAACTTGCTCTTAATAGCTTACCTGATTAACTTAAGGTTGAAAACAAGAAACAGTATGTTTACATCTAAAGAAATTTGAGAACGTCAATCAGTCTAAGACCCATTTTTAATACATTGGGGCAAAGCAAATCCAACAAAAACACTGCAAACAAAGTAGAACAAGAACTTAAATTTAGAAAGAAATTTAGTCACGTACGAGAAAAGGCAAACTAGTACTGCAACTTTTTTCAGTAATGCATAATGCGGTATAAGATTTGCAAAGTTTCTGCAAGGAGTGCAAACTTAAACATGCATGAACCGTCAATTTCCTTTCCACCTAGATGTACGGCTCAAAAAATTCAATATTTCTGTCCCTCATTTCAGAAAGTGAAAGACATTTATTATAAATTTGTTACACATAGAGTGAAATAATTCAAGCCTGTCTTTCGAGTAGTTTTGGAGATTACTTACAGCTTACAGATAATGAAGCCAGTGTACCCACACATTCACTCTGAGAACATGCAAACTCCGTCCAGAAAGACCCATACATGAATCCAGCTCAGAACCCTCCAGTGATAATAACTGTGATGGTACCGTGACAGTGTCTGTCATTGGATACTTCTTTATTGTTCCAGCTTCACAAGAATTAAAACCAGGAGCAGGATCAATAGCAAAGATGGGTCATGCAAGCCCCTCATCCAAAATACATGCTCCTATTCATAACTGTCTTGACTACATCTCATGAGAAACAGGCCTCTTGTTCTGTGATAAAAGCACAAGAGTCCCCAGTCACAGTGCCTAGACAATCAGCTCTTTTAAATGGGCTCTTATGTCTTTGTTGTATTTCCAGATTTTAAGAGTTCAGTTCTGGGTAGGCAAGATCTTTCTCTCTCTTGTTCTGGTTATCATCCCAATTTGAATTTTTGTGTATCAAATGGCAACAATTTAACCAACTTCTCTCTGAAAGGTTGTAAGATGTCAACTTATAAAGTGCTTGGCTCATGTAAACATGAGCTTGTGAAAAGGATGCAAGATATGAAGTTCATTTAGGAGAAGGTTTTGGTGTTGTCTTGATACTATGAGGCCTTGCTTAGGTTAAGTCTGTGAATTTAAATCTGATTAAAGACGATATTGTCTTATTCGTTAAAAGAAATTGAAATGTTATGTTTTCCACCATACCATTCCTGTGGTTTAATAGAACGGTTGAAAACTAAAGGTTCACCATCTTTTACTCTGATAAAGTCTTACAATGCAGTAGAACTGCATTGTAAGAAATTACACGTGGCATGTCTGTAGCTGCCTCATATTCACACCGCTGGAGAAGCTAAGCTGACTAAATGAAAATACATTAGCTTTCTATGCACTCAATGTTATGATACAAAGAGCAGAAAAGCAAAATGGCATGTTGTTCTGTGAAATAAGCACCTGAAAACTCCTGCTCAACAAACAGCAGAGCTGCTGACTATATACTTTTGCTTGAAATGACTTCCAGTACCAGCTGTCCCTTTTTAAATTAGTAGGCATTGCAAGTGAAAAAAAATTGTAGTCCTACACAAAAGGAAAGGAACGAAAAAAAGTCATACTAATGAAAATTTTTCCTCAAATGCATCAGTTTATTTTCTCCACATCAGCCTGAAATTTTAAGAACTCTATTTAAGGCCCTCAAACCTATATCAATGTCATTTCTCTCTGCTACCACATTTGTATAAGTATGCTAACTTGTCGAAAAACATACTTATTTTTCTGTACTATTGGCTATATTTGGTGACGCACCAGGCTATCAACTCATTTATAAAAATCTAGATTTTTAAATTAAGAATTCATGAAAGTTTGACTTGTTTAAACTTTCATGTTTATGCTTATATATTCCTATGGCAATAGGAATATATGTTTACCATAAAATCTGACTGATAAGACAGCAATGAATCTACTTTGTCTCCATGCAAATGCTCTCACGGAGGTCAGATAGTACCTCTCTTCTTTCCTCCTGCAAAACTCTGCTCGTACTTCCTGTCGCAAGTTTGCTAGTTTCTTGCCTCAGGGCAAGGTTGCAAAGGCAAATCGTGTCATTTGTTTTTCCAATTTCCACCTCTTTAGGTGATAAAAGCTGATGTAGCACTTTGCAAGGAGCCCTGCAAAATTCCCCATTTTGTAAGTGCTGGTGCACACGTGCGCCCACCCTGTGGTGAATTAATCATTTTCTCCCCCTTCTGATCTCCGGCACAAAGATAAGTCCACCAGACAGCCCCAGGCAGCATGAGGAGGAACAGATGAATGAAACTGTGTGAACATGAAGGCAGAACGGAGACTCCCTTTGGCAAACCGAGCACATTGACTGGCTGAGTAAATAAAGCAAGGCTGTTACAAATACTGGTGCGGGATTTACCCGCGACCATCATTGTCTTCCCTTTTTAATTACGACGTGTAATGAAAGAAACGAAGGGAAGCAGAGCTCCATCCCCTGACATCCCATAAACACCAGAATTAACACGGCAAACATAACAGAATGCCTGTTAATCATCTGCTCATGAACAGCAAAATAACTACATTTTAATTCTTACCCTGCACGAAAGACACCAACTTTTATTACAAAACATAAAATTGTCAAAAAGATTATCAGCAAATGAAACTTTTTTCATATGTTTTCTTTGACGATTGCACGTGGTTTCATCACCATCTCCCGTATTTGTGTGCCGTTTCATTCTTGTTCTGCCTCACTGAAGACTGACATGACAACAAATGTGATCAAGGAAAAAGTGCCATATTTAGGCAGTAAGGAACATGCAGGAGCAAAACCAGGTGGAGCAGATGTATTATCCCACCCATCCAACAGACTGCTGTTCCTAGATGACATCAGCCTGACAAATATGACCATTACTCATCCTCACACTAGCCGCCTTGAAGGGCTAGGACCATTCCACAATACTCTAATGAATCTTCTGACCAGATCAATGTCCTGTTCACATTATTTCACCCCGAGTTATTCCTCTGACATACAGACAAATAACATAAACTCAGGCATTCTTCCTCTGCTGTTGCACAGGTTCCCTACGGATAACTGAAGCAAAAAAGGATCATCACGAACATGCAGGGGTAAATAATTCCTGTTTGAAAGACATTTGTTTGTCTGGAGGACACTTTCACATTGGAAAGTGACTTTTTTGTATCAAGCTATATTGTTTGATACAAAAGATTGAAGATGAAACATGTTCACCACATAGTATAACCAACCTGCACAAAAACTCACAACAGAATCAAAATAATTCAAGTTAAATCCCTCATTCTCACAGCTTAACTTCACAACACGGAGGCGTTAATTACTCCTGCTCGTCAAATACAATCGGGGCTTTGCGAGCTTTGTGTTTCTTGTGGATGAGTGACCTTTGCTGAAACAAAAACTGTTTGGTGCTAAACTGTGAATTCGCATAAAGAGGTCTATTTCAGATGTTTGTCCTTTGCTGCTTTGTGGAAACCATCCAAGGCAGGGAGCAATGATTCAGCAGCCCTAGATGTCTGTAATCACTATTTCACATCTTCTGCTGTCTCTTATTCTGCGCAGTGCAGTTCTCTGTTTCTCCAAAAATATCCAAGCGTTGAGTGCAGCCTGCTGCTGCGGGAGATGTGGGAATTACTTATGCCCTTTGAAATCCCATAGCAAAGACAGGCATTTCACCCAGAGTTTTGTTATATGTATCCTAATTGTATCACTAATGGGGGGGGTCTGAGCTGTAATGCCTACAAAGCATCTCAGATGATGCTCTGATACAGTTAGTGAGTGACTGTTTACTTTCAGGTTTGTGAGGCATGCTCAGGATGATCACTGAAATCACACATCCAGGAATCAATGGCTAGAAGCAAAATTAGTCAAAGCAAAGTGAGAGATTTCCATGATGCCACATTTGCACAGATTTCCTGCTGCAACATTCTTGTCCAAGCGTCAGAGAAGCTTTAAAGATTCACACTAACTTATGAAATATTCAACAGATGCCACAAGTGATCGTAGAGTGCTGCATAAAACAAGTATTTCCCCCTTACAAATTTATTTTCTGTTTTTGACAAACTTCAAGAGTTCCAATCATCAAACTAATTTGGAAAGTGCCCACAAACACAAATAGTGAATTAAAACTAAAACTCTCCCATTATGAAATAACCTACTGTCATGAACCGATGGCGTTTATTTTTTGCTTTTTATTTGTGTTTGTTTTCCTTCTTTATTATTGTCATCCCGGGTTTTCTTTATCAGCCCATTCTTCTTAGGCAAGGGAAGGCAACTTTATTTATTTGGTTCCATGAGAAAGACGGTAAGATAATTGCCCATCCCTACTATCAGGTCAGAGTAAGAACACAATGAAGAGTCCATCTGGCAAGGAAAAGTTTAGGGATTCTCAGAATGAGCTGGGTCTGCTATCCCCACAATCCCGTAATCTCGTAAAAAGCAGAAGAGGACAGATAGATGGACGTATGAACTGATGTACCCTGTTTGAGAAAAGCAGCTCCCCAAATCTATCTTCATAATAATAGCTTCCATTTACTTCACATGCTAACAACGATGTGATAGCACTTTGTGATGTTTTAAGACTTGCTAAATCTTGTGCGATAGACCTTGTTACATACCTATCACCCACCATTGGTTGGTGTATAAATTAAACAGATTCAGAATCAACCTGTTTTTTTAAAACATAGCTCAACTTCATTTACACTTAACAATAACAGTGCTGTTACACATTTGTCTCTCCACTCTGACTCATTTAAGACAAACTTTCTTTTTTTTCAGATTTAGATTCAGACCTATTTCAGTTGCTAAATCTACAGAAACGACAAAAAAGACAGGAAAGATTATTGGTAAATTAACCATCAAGCTCCTCCTTGGCTGATACCTGAAAACATAAAGGAACCAACCTCAGAGCTATCTTCCGTTCAGCATTACATAACAAGTGTACATCACAAATCCTCGCCTTTAGTCACTTTAAAGTCTCTCTGACATGACACCATCACTCTGCTGGAGAAATTACAAGAAGACAAAGCTGGGTGCCCACTAAAGAGACAGACAGGCAAACTCTTCTCTTCCAACATTTACATGTCGAGGGCCAAATTAATGAGGTAATGCTCTACTGTGACTGCTATTCCCATGGAACTGAAGCCCCTTCACCTTTTGAACTGCAACTCAAACACACACACAATGTGTGACTGAAATGCGAGTAGGTGTGCTGAAACTATGCATGAAGCTTTTCCACTGAACGATTGAGAGTCCGATGCTCGATCAGTTAAAGCTAATGTTTATCGCATCGTTCCAAGTGCTCAGACAAATCCAGGTCAACCTGATGACAATGATCAACATTAAGCAGTAAAAAAGCACCTTTTACAAACTCTATTTTTACTTAATCCAACAGTTGAATGTTGTAGTAATTAATGTGGTCTGTTAAGGCTACCCTTATATTATTATTTGAGTACTTAGCAGCGTAATAAAAGCAAAATAAAATGATTAAAATTAGAAAATAGTGACAGAATGAAAAGTCATACAGTGAACCTCAATTGATAGAGTATTGATAGAATCCAGCAAAAGTAATTAATAATTGTGAATTAAAAGAACAAGGCTACCTCGAGAATTTTGAACAATAAAATGCTTAAACTCTGATGTACTATGTGTGTACTGAGTAAATTTTTGCCACAATTACAATGACAACTCTTAAAGTAATGGCTTTCTACATTTAGAGGTTTGTTGTTTTTTTTTCCTTCTTTGCAAAAATAGCACAAGCTCTGTCACGTTGGACAAAGAGCTTTTGTGAACAGCAGTTTTCACGTGGATTCTCAATAAAAGTTTGAACTGGACTTTGACTGGGCATGAATATGTTTTATTCCAAACAAGTTCATTGTTTATCTATATGTAGGGTCTAGATTAACAATATATAAGCATGCCCACAGCATCA
The DNA here is from genome assembly GCA_903066825.1 of Alfaro cultratus. Classification (NCBI taxonomy): domain Eukaryota; kingdom Metazoa; phylum Chordata; class Actinopteri; order Cyprinodontiformes; family Poeciliidae; genus Alfaro; species Alfaro cultratus. Next base: position 51,732 of record CAEFZX010007213.1, on the reverse strand, counting down.
TAATGCCAACACCATGTATCATTTAAGGGGGTTGGGGGGGTTCAGGACGATGTGATGTGTGATTTTTCATAACATATTGCCTTTTCCGTGTACTTTTTCTCATGTTATGCTTTTCTGTGACCTTTATATGGCTTGTGGAAAACTTTAAACAGAACCTTTTTCTGTAACTCTAGATTTGTGGAGCGCAGAACTAATGTCATGTATAGAAATATTCTCACTTCAGCTGAGGATTGCTGCAGCTCCACAGCACCAAAGATTAGATTGACAACCTGGATTTTGCAGATGTGTCCTATTGAATATTATTTTATAACCTAAACCCTCTTCAAAACTCTTAAGGTTATCCCTGACCTGTCTACTATGTACACTGGTCTTTATGATGCTGTTTGTTCACTAATGTTCTCCAACAAACTTTTGGGAGCTTCACAAAACAGTTGGATTTATACTGATGTTTATGAATTTGGTAACTTTTGTTGCACTGGATTTTATTAATAGGTATAAAAGTAAGAGGAACCTGGAAACATAAGGACTCCACAGTTTTCATATAGTTCCCCTCCCCCAAAAATATACATTAAAAGCATTTATCATTTTCTTTAGCCTTTACAATAATTCACCAATCTATGTTGGTCTATCACATAAAATCCCAACAATATATGGCTGCATAATATGAAAATGTCCTGCACCACATTAGGTTAATCTACAGCTGGTTTAATTATTCTATGAACATTTGATGGTTTATAAGGAGTGCAGATTCTGATCACAGAAAAAAAAGAAAAGAAAATATGTTCTGTCAGTTGCAATGTAAACTACAGCTGACATGGCAAAATTCTGCACACAGTCAGAACAGAGCACATAATATGAGCTTAAACTATGAAAAAAAGATGGTGTCTTGCCAGTGGTTTGCGGGAGACCAGTTAATTAACCTCCAGTAATGAAAGCACTAATTAGGGCAGGGCTGCCATTAAAAATAATATAATCATCTATTACTGACAGGGATAAAAGGAGAAAGATCATCTGCTCCAGAGTTGGGAGTCGCTGTTCTATTCAGTAAAAAGTTTGAAAAGTCGCCAGATTCAGATTCTGTACATCGCAGCAGTTAAGAGTCAGGTGTTTTGCAGCTCACTCAATTAAAAACTTAGATTGCCCGTAGACTAAATCGCTCAACAAATTTATTATTTATTCTTGATCATTTATAGAGGAAAAAAAAAACATTCCAACTATTTAAACTTCCTGTTTTTGTCTTGCTTCTGCAAAAAGAACACGAGTGACGATCTACTAAATGTAAATGATTTTGACGCTATGCAGGACAATTCAAAAATATTAAAAGAAAAGTTCAGTGGAAGTATTTACATGTAATTCGTTTGGGGCTCTGGGAATTATTCATGCATTCTCCTCTATGATAAACTTCTGGAGAAAGTTGCTGAACGTAATGGACCCTTTTTCTTGGTGCATCAAAACAAGCTCACCAAAACGCCGGCAGTGAATATCTGGGAATGGTTACTGTTATGTCAGACTTGCTTTGCTGCTTTGGAACAGATTTCCTTCGTGTAACCTTGGAAATCACCGACAGTGAAGAAGATGAGCTTTTATCACTAACCTTCATTATACCACAAGGTGTGCTTCCACCTCCCTGACTTCTCTCCGCGGAATTATCACGGCTGCCACTCCCGATCCGTGAGCCGCTGTGGTCCCTGTACCGTCCATTGGTGTACACTCCTTCGGCCCCATAGCCTTGGGCAGCGCTCGACACCTCCAAGTACGTCCGAGAAGCGGTCGGAGGCAGCGCGGCCCCGTCGCCACCGATCCCCGCTGCGTTGGTCGCGCCCTGAGCTGGCGGTGCGCTGATGGCAGGATCAAAAAAATGTCCTGTATCTGAAGCGTGTACCCCTGACATGATCTGCCGGACTTAGAGCAGAGCCCCGTCCCCCTCAGCGTAAAAACAACCCATTCTCTTCGAGCGCGGTCGATTAGCTGTCGTCCGGGGCAGCGCGCAGCAGCGTCTGGAGCCGGGCTGCTCAGGATCAACTGCTCTGCTGGAATAATAACAGACAGGGTGCGAGAGAGAGGGAGAGGGAGAGGGAGAGAGACCTCCTCCGCTTCTGGATCCCAGGGGGACGTGCGCTCCAGAAAGACTAAAAAACAGATCAAATCTTGACAGACTGTATGAAGATGCCGTTCTTTTGTTTGTCACCTTGCACTTTCGTCCTCCTTTCCTCAAAAACCGGTTTCCTTCACCCACGTCCTCTTGTGTCGGCTCGTCTGTGTGCAGTCTAGCGTTCTGAAACACTTTTGCAGCGCTTGCAAAGAAGAAGAAGAAGAAGGAAAAAAAACAGGGGGAGAGCTTCCCCTCTCATATGCATCCACGGGACAAATTCAACACTGTGCAAAAAGCGCAACGCAGTAGGCGCACTGACTCGTGCCCAAGCAGGCGCGTGCAAGAATGCCCACAATTAAATGCAGCAGGCGAGGCGCGCGCAATCACAGTTTGATACCGGCGCGCGCGCGTAATCTCCTCTGTATTTGCTATAAAGGGGATTGTTTCGAGGAAATCAGAACAAACAATTGTCATTTTTTTCTACAAACTTCGGTATTTGTGTTTTTTAAAGTGATATAATTTTCCCCAGTGAATCACAAAACTCAAATTTTTTGGAGTATTGCCTTTTGTCCACAAGAGGGAGTATAACAATGCCTCATAAATGTCTATTTTTGCTTTTTACATTTTGGCTTTATCATCTTTGTAATACTTCTGGAAACATTTCCCGACTTACTAGAAACAAAACGAATCTCACATTACTCCTTCATTATTTTCTGTTCCTTTGCAAAATCACAGTCTGATTCAGTTCTGAAAAATGTTAAATCTAATAATTTTTTATTATTATTATTTAAAAATGTGGATCAAGAAGTAGCTTTCAAATGATCTTTCATTAAGACAATAAACATCAATCTGGGCCCATGTGAAAAAGTAATTGCCCTCTAAACCTGACCACTAGTTGTACTCTCTGGTGGGAACAAGTGCAGTCAATAATTTTTGATGATTGGCAATTCCTTTTTTACATCACTGTGGATGAGTTTTGAATCACTCCTCTTTGCAGAATTGCTTCAATTCAGCTACACTGGACATTTTTCAAGCATAACCAGCCTGTTGAATTTCAAGCCACAGCCTCTCAATCAGATGTAAGTCTAGACTCTGACTAGGCCTTCCTTTTCTATTCTTTTCTCTACTGAATGAAGTTACCCAAATTATTATTTTTTTCAGAATTCCTCACTTTGAGAAAGTGATCCTGCAATAAACCATTTATTTTGTGTCATTTTATGAGTCATTACTAAATGGAAGCAACAGAGTTTTCTATGTATGTACAGGCAAAAACAACTTATGTAACATCTCAGTTACGTATGATTGAAAGTTATGTAGACACAAGTGAAATATATATGACTTTCTATATAAAGCATCAACATGGTTCATTTGGTTTGTTCACTTAATAAACTAAGGAAACTAACATCTACTCTTTTCTACTCATCTATTATTCCTCAGTCTTCATCAAACATGCAAAGATGCTGTTCCATCTCCTCACTTCCATTCTTCTTATGCATTGATTTATAGCACAAGTAAACCTTGCCTTGTCAGTCCTTTTTGTTTACATTTAGAGATTAGAAAGACTGATGAAACACATTGTATGGCCCATTTCTGGAAACATTTTCTCAGCATCTGCCTCCGTTTCTGTAGTCAGTTTAGCAAAGATCCCAACAACGGCGGGTAAGGCATTTAATGTTGCATCATCAGATGTGACTTGAGCAGTAAACTGAGAGAATGAGACTCCATTTATAACCTGAGAATGCAAATCAAATCACAATCAGCATGCTTGGGCAGAGTCCAGAGCAGCAGAACATGAGCTCCATGACTGTCATTTCTCTATATGATCTACATGGATGATCTCACAGGGTGGGCTAAAGAGAGCTAGTCACAGAGGGTCATTGCTAAAGAAGCTGACTGTTCACAGAGTGCTAACCTGACCTGTTATTGGAAAGTTGAGCCAAAGATAACATCAGAACTATCCAACCTGGACTGAGGAGAAAAATAACAGTACTTTTGCTCAGTGGTCCAAGGTCTTCCTTTTGGAGCAAAGACTCCACAATGTTTAATTGCTTTTTTACGGGCCATGTCTTCTGGCGGTAACTCAAAGTCATGCCTTACCATTTGTTAGGAGATTCTTCATGCTTCCATTTTCAAATAAGCTTGAAGGAGACGTTGATTTCCTTTTCCAGCTAAATCTGACACCTTCCCAACGTGCCACCAGTACCAATAGTTTACTGATTGTGACAGGACAGCGAACTCAGCACTTCTTTGTCAACAAGCAAATTTACCAACGACATAAAAGATCTTCCTTAACACCTCAACAGAGTCACATACTGACAGTCTTCGTACCACTTTCAATTAATGTAGACATTTTAGCTTTTCCTTAGCTGTAAGCAATTATAGCCAAAATTAAGAGGACAAAAATATATTGAAGGATATTTTTGATTCATTTCGCACCTTGTGAAATTCATTCATCTGTACATTCAGCCCTTGCATAATGATATCCTAAAGACATGAGAGGACCCGTGCAGTGCAGCTCCTTCTCAAGTACAGAAAGGGTAATGAAAGAGGGTTGGGGAAAGTGAACAAAATTAGAGAATGAATGTTATTGCAAAGAGTTTAAGAAGAAAAGGACTCATGAGGATGTATTACCGAGGCTTTGTTTTCATGGACGTGGAGATTGGAGCTATTTTATGCTCCTTTCTTTCCCCTCATTCGCTCTCTGCTTGCCTCTACTTTCCTTCATGCTCTCCCAGGGTCATGTATTATGCATAATCAGAAATAATTTAGCAAAACTTCTGCTTTTAAAAGCCTCCTCATTCGACCCAGCTGCCTCACTTTAATGTAGAAAAGCCACTGATGAAACAGGCCTCAAACTCATAGTTAACGTGAGTTCACAGAGTGCAATCAGTAATCCTTTTAAAATGTGTGTTTGATTGATCCAACCACAGATACTGGATATGTTACACTGGATTATCCTTTAGTGTCAGCTGGACTGGAAAGCATGGGAGGAAGTAAACATGTTATATTTTTATTGTGTGATTTTAAACAAGGTAGTAAAACTACATGCTGCATAAGCAAGTCTGAAATATTTTTGTTGAAAATAACACCTGGTTGTTTTCCATTGAGGTTTGCTGCTGTTTCCTGTGGCAGGATGTCAAACATGGCTGCATACAGTAAGGCCACCTACATCCCGCTGCAAATTCTGTTGGGTTCTGATCAATGGAGTTTGCAAATGTATCCATTAGGAGGACATGTCTGAGGCCGGCTATGTCCTTCCTCTTATCTCACCAATCAAAATACGGATTTAAAGTTTGCGGAACCCTCAGCAAGTGGATGCAGAAGGATTGGAGGAAAAAATAGATGGTCCTCAACTGCTTATGATTCAGAATTGTATTTTTATTGCTGCTTACACAAAGTCATGTGCTTTCCAGTTGTTCCTCAGCACTGAATGTAGTAGGAGCTTTCATGTTTGTGTTGATACTGATTGCAGCAATAAAACCACAAGACCAAGACACATAAACAGGCGTCTATTTTACATTTGAAAGATGATATCTAAAACGGAAGTTGCTGCTTCTCATCACTGCGGAGAAAAGGGTGTGTCTTTTTAAGCATTGTCAGCATGCTTCCTGCCTCTGTTATTCTTCAGATTAAAAGGAACTGAAACCATGACTAATATCATTTATAACGGATATGTAAATGTGTAAATGACTGTTTTGTATGTAAATGCAGTTGTTAGAATAAAATCTAAGACTTTCTCCATCACCCAAATAAATTTGCACACTGAAATTCCAGTAACAGAAGTGAGAAGGTGCACTAGTGTTTTAAATCGATGGCCTAAGATGATTATAGATAAATCATTACAATAAACTTTAAATGAGGTTAGAGATCATATTACAGTGTCCTGTTGGTAGCAAAGATTTGAAACATCTGGGCCTGATCATCTCAAAAGGTTAAATTGTTTGTGTCAATATGTTGGCAATGCTTGGCTGTCCTCAAGCTGTACACCAGGAGTGGCTCATTTAAACTCACAATAATTTACATGAAATGTTGTTATTTACTGAGATCAGACTGTGGAGAACATGACAGCTACATGTATCTGTTTTTTCCAGAAGCCAGTGGCAGTAAGCAGTAAGAATGCTTATATAGCAACACCAGTGAGTGATAGTGAGGCAAAACAAACAAAAAACACACAAAACAGTTCATTCATAGGAATATGATCCAATCCAGATGCCACTGAATACAGAAATTTAAATGTATTCAGTATATACTGAGTCAAACTGAACTGTTGATGCATAGCAACAGCTTATTTGATGGACTTTACTGACATCTAGCGGTTAACAGGAATTAGAAAAACAATTGAGCTTTTCTCTAAAGCCATTCAGGGTGAGCCAATCACAAAAAGGGGGGAATTACAGGATTTAACATCAGATGATTATATGATGATCATCTGGTAATGATGATATCAATTATATGAACACGAGTCAGTGATATTTTCATCAGCAACTTAACCTTAATGCTAAATCAATTCATAAATATGGTTGCTTTCAAATTATTTTGTAATTATCGTGTAATTATTTAAATCCTTGAGCAGCTTTATTTTATGTAATATTAGGAGTATTTTTTGAATCTCTGTAAAACGGGGGAAATGCTCACATTTTAAACACTTTTTAAATACTAGAACTATTTCTTGATTCCAGTTTGAAGTTGAAACCCTGTTGTAAGTTTTCTGTGCAAATTGGTAGATTTTATCTTGTGGCACTCGCTGCTGCAGGGAAACCTTCTATGTGCATCAGTTTATAGCACAAACAGGGAACTTCTGCTGTAACTTGACTTTCAAGCTGTATAGGAGCCATCTCCTCTTTCATTACTATCACTAACAAACACACGATTTCAGCCTCTGACATGGTGGGCTGTACATAAATTATAAAGTCTGAAGATAAGACTGGAATGCAATGCAATATATCCAATAGAAATAATTAGGTTTCATGGTGCTGATGCAAGCAGTGAAATCCCCGACCTTTCAAAACCGATAAAGAAAATCGTTTAATGATGAACCGGTTACATTTTGTTGAATTTGATTGTAAATTAGATTCTCTTATCTTTCACAGGCATGACATGAGGAACTTAATTGGTATTTAGACTTCAGCTCAGACGCATAAAAACAAATGTAGTGCTTCTTTATTCCACCAGATGGCAGAAACAAACTTATTGAGCAGATACTTGATAAACAGGTGAAAATATTTGAACATATGGATATTTAATCATTTTAAAAATACTAATCAATTTATATAATTTCTCAAATCAAGGTAAAAATGCTAAAAAGTCTCCAAAAAACTTTACAGTGTCATCACAGGATCTATAGCAGCCTCTTGCTACTGTTTAACTCTTGATCTCTAAGACAAACTCATATTATTGAGTGGCATCTAGTGGCATGTTTGTTTAGAATCAAAACAAACATCATCTAAATTTGAGTTATTTGGAGGAGAACCACATGGAGGCAGAAGTGTCAAGGCCTGGATGTCAAAGTGCTTTTTTGTATATGTCACCTATCACAGAGGAGCTGAAACCTCCGACAATGTTGTCTTGCTGAAGCACTGCGGTCATAAAGATTTTGAGGAAAATCATAGGAAATCATGGTCCAAAGTTGTTAGTGGAGAACATGTAGTCCTGGCAGCTGTTACCAGAGTGTATAAAGGGCGGAAAGCAATTTCCAAAAATCAAATGGAGTCTGGAGTAATGCAAGAGATTCATCAGGGCCTACAGCCGACTTCACATCCAATTGAATCAAACTGTGATCGACAGCAACTACCACATGTCCATCTACACAAAGGTAACTGGTAGTAAGCATCCCATTTGTTTTCATAACACTTATTGGTAGTCAGATCAAAGATCAATAAGTGAAGTATGCTTGATTCTATGTCTGTAAAATCAATGCTCTATGGCAGCATGAAAACATACTGTAGTAACTGTTGTATTTACCTTTAAGCGCCTTTTTATGCTAAGGTTTACTTTTGAGCTTTTTCCTGAAGACAAATTTGCAAAAGCTCTCAAGTTATTTGTTACTCGCTTTTGCACGTGCAAAATGCTCCCAACAAAATTTTCTCATCACATCCAATGAGACTTTGTGCCCCTCTGCTGAGAAAGACTTGGGCTTTAACGTTGATTTCTCCGTTGTTTCTCGCAAATAACCTTACAGACCCAATGTGTGACTCGTTGGAGAATATTTCTGCCTGTTGTCTTTGCCTCAGCGTTGGCTAAGTCAAAAATGTTTCAGGTAAAGCATTGAGTTTTTCTACCTCTGCCCTTATAACTGTTTATTTGTTGGAGGTTTGCTCTACTTCCGCATGGGGGCAGAGCGTCATGTTAAGCTTGACCTTTCAAAGCACCAAAAGTTAGCCCAGACTTTAAGGTGAAAGTAGCTGGTAGCCAGTGTAGAAACCCTAACACTGAATTTATTCCTTTCCATCTCAAGACTCCAATTTGGTGTCCTGGTGAGTTTAAAGGAAAAAGAAGGCAATTACTTATTACTTTAAGCAAGGAGAAAATGACAACATGGATTACACTCGCTAATTTATGGGTTAATACCGACCTCTTTATTTTTATTGCAAGATGTTTTATAAATCTTAATAAAGTTGCAGCGCACAACAAACACAAGAAGACTCAATATGTCCCTTTTAATAATTTGATTACAGTTTTTAAGGACCTAATAAGCAGTTATACTCATGATGTTTTTCTGGTTTGCGAATGATTTGTCAAATTACCGGTAAAGAAAAAAAATGTAATTGGATTTTACAGTTAACAGAGTAGAATTACAGGAAGTAAATACCTAATTGGATATCTGGACCTTTCTGTGTGGCCACTCAGTGTATCAGTTTGGTTTTTCTTCATGCACAACTAAAAATAATAATAAAAAAGAAAAACAGAAGAATTTGTGACTCTAAATTGAGAATTGGATTGTTGGGGTGATAAACTGTCCCAATTTTGCACCTGAGACGTACCCTATTCAATTATCTATTTTTTAAAGACTAAAAAGGGTTTTGAAAAAAAAATCTAAACAAGTTTATTTATAAAACTTTATTTTATTCTTCTCAACTCAACAGCTGTGGCTCTTTGAACAGTCTCCAAGTGATAAACTCAAACAACAAACATAGTACATATACATCAAACAACACAGCGCCATCTACAGTATCTCACTGAAACATGAACGGTCTACAGTGAAACACATCTTAAAAAGGATGAGAAGGATGGCAATGGGGTTCTGTCAAAAAGTCACCTGTGGCTTGAGATTTCTTCTTCAAAAAGGGAGAAATTAAATCAGGGAAAACATTAAATATAGTGATCAAGAAGCTAATAAAAAATACATATTTATTTTTGATTGCTCTGTATTGTTTGCAAGTGAGTACTTCTGGTTCTACGTAAATTTCCACAAACTATATGTGAATCTTTAGTCTGATCAAAAGTGGTTACATTCAACTGTGGAGTGCCACAGAAACAATATAATATATAAAATAAATGTATTATATTTTGTATACAATGTCTTCTTTTTGGCTTAAACACTGGTTCCGCAACAATTTATTCCTGAGGTTGCAACACTGTCTTAATTCTGATCTATGTGAAACAAACAGGGGGATGCACAACAATTAGTCTGATTCTGAGGACGAAAGTCAAACATAGAAGCAAAGTGACATCCTGCAGGTTCTGGATCTGGCAGCAGTCCTTCAGTCTGGCAAACCTTTAAAGACTTCATTTTTTGCTTTGCAACACTTGCTGCTTGCTTGTTCAAGTTTTCACAAAGAGACATGCACATGCCACAGTATCATGATGCAGTTACACAAAATAAATGAATGAGGATGCAGAAAACGCAGAATATTTAGGCATAACCAATCAGACGCAAGACACTTCATGACTCCGGACATCTTCAAGAGAGTAGTTTCAAGCATAAAACAGCCAAAAGTTTGCCCCTTTGCAGCGAGGGATCTTCTTCACAAACATTAAAGGAAACTACTAGAACACAAAATTCACTGACTGTACCTACTGGAGACAGGGTGTGCAGAAACAGTGAAGGAACCAATACGAACAACTGTCAGGAGACCAATGCGAGGTAGCATCGATGAGGGGAGCAGTGGGACCTGAGAGGACAAGCTTGCAGCGCTAGGTAAATGCTTAGATTTTCTGCGAATAAAGAGAAGACATATAGCCCTGTGAGAGCAAGGGAGGTGCATGAGCTCCTTTCCTTTGCAGCTGGTGAACAAATCGGACACAAATAAATCTTAAGCTTGCGAGCGAGTACCGTGTTCTGATGTGTGTGCAGTCTGGGGCAGAGCGCAGAGAGAGCAGCTCTGCCATACGTTAGTGTATAGACATCTGAATAACTGACAAGCAATGAAGAATTTTCCCAGGAGCGAAGGCAAAACTCCTCTTTAAAGTTTCTCTTTTGTCAAAGGGCAAGATCAGTGTCACTAGCAGAACAATAACAATTTTACAAAGCAGATAATATAAAAAAAAAAAAAAACAACAACAAAACATTCAACTTCTGAAATAACGTCATACAGTAGCATATTTTTCAAAATGAATTTAAGATCAATTGAAAAGACATGCACAATTTCCATGGACAATATTTCTTCCTTTGTTTTTCACAACACTGTAACATTGTAGGTTGGTTTAATCTAGTCTGTTTTACAAACACGTATGAGACACAAATAAACTATAGAAAATCACAGACATGCATGTTCTTACACTGAAAGGAAAAGGGAACAGACAGCCATTATTAACAATTTTACATTATAGCGATATTGAAAAAAAAGAGATGAATGGAATTAAACCATGTTAATAACAGGTGGGGCAGGATTTAGGGCAGGGCTTGCTTGGTTGATTGCATGTCACGAGGTCAAGGGTCAAGACTGCTGGCCACCCCACTGACTCTCCACAGGCCTTCGCAGAAGCTCCTCCACATGCCTCGCCACGTCCATGGTGTCATCGAGGTCAAAGTCGCCGTCTCCGTCCAACACGGGGTCAGCCCTGTCAAGGGAAGAAGAGACCATTCACGCCTGGACAAGGCAACAAAATCCTCACAAAGGAGATGATATTTTTGAGGGTCTTGTTAACTTACATAGGAGGGTACATCGCATAAGTGTGAGAGTGATTAACAGGTGCTGGAGAAGCACCCTGTTCCATATATGTTGGATTTCCACTGACTGGGTCTGGATTAGCTGTAGCAAAACTGCAAAAGAAACCCCCGCCCCCAATAAAAAATAAATAAATTAAACTGTAAATCTGGAACAAAAGATTGATGAGAATTGATTCTGCGGTTTCCTAAGCAACAATTCTCAGCGTGCTTCCTGTGCTTTTCTATATCTTTGGGTCCATTTTCTGAAGCGCTGCGAAACCTACCGTGGAGATAGGCAGGCGGTGCAGCTTCATACTAACAAGCCTAACTCATATGATGAGTGGAAGACAAGCTCATGCAGGAACCCCCGCCATCTTTAATTGACCTCCTCCAACTGTAACAGCTAACTAATGGCTAACCTGAATTCAAGGTCTGGCCCTGGGTGATTAACTCTAAATACTGCTTCAGAATAATAACAGGCAAGTGGATGGCAGAGAACGAAGAGTAGGGAGGCAAAACAGAAATGGAGGAATAAGAGGAAAAGTACAGGCAGGAAATACTTACTCAGGCACTACTTGTCTGATTTGTGGTTTCACGTAACCGTCCACCGCTTTAGCTATAAAATAAATTTGGGAAAATTGTAAAAACAAATTAAATTTTTAGCAAAAACATACATCTTCTTCTTGCTTCAGTAGTTTTGGAGCTTATTTGAACAGAGTTTCTTACAGAGGGGTGGTGTGTAATATTTGGCAAACACCTCATCCTTGGGTCTGTCAGGATAGAGGAACAGGAGGTGATTGAGATCACTAATTCGGTCGGCCAGAGAGCGAATGGAGAAGTCTTTAGTTGTGTAGGGCATCAGATTCCAAACCATCCGCTCACCTAAACACACAGAGTCAGCTATCAATAACAGCAATCACACTCTCCCATTTCTTTCAAGGAGAAAACTTCAGAGGATGAGAAGGTATCAGAACAGAAGCTAAATGTTATCACTGGCTAAAGTAGCAGTTGTTTATTTATAGACAGGTTGAAAAGAAAGAACACATCATCAAGCAAATTTTACTATAGAAGGCTAACCTACGAATACAAGAATAAAAATACAAAATGAACGTGTCAAGATAAAAAAAAAAAAAAACAGTCCCAACCAACTGCATCCTATATGATGCTATTGTTAAATTGTGAGAGAACGAATAACAAAATTTTTTTGGCTTAATTTCTCCAGTCACATATAGTTTGATTATTGATTGACTTCTTTGTAAATGTGCTCTACCCAGAATTCCTCTAGTGACAGTTTTTGCTTCACCTGGTTCAAATTCTGTTATTGCATTTTAGGCAAAATTTGTTCCAGCACCTAAATATGTATGTCTAAACATAGTGAAGTCAGGAAGCTGTTTTACCATGAGACCATCTGTGCCGCAACGACCTATCAGACCAATTAGGACTTTGCCAACAGGGACCAGTTTGTAGGTAATCAGAAACAGCCATTGGTTGAATAAATGAATAATGAAATGAAATGATGAAGTAAATGAACTTTGAGACACTCACACATCTTCCAACATGTGAGCTGAATGAACAAAACAGGTCATTCAGCTTTTGACCCCAAGCACTGACTTTTTAATGTCAGTACTTGACATTAAAAAAAGATTTGGGGGACAAAGTCACCATCTCATCTATTTGAAGTCAAGTGAGACTTTCTAAGCAGTGTCTTGACGACTCCAACGAAGGATCTTTGTGCTGCCTGCTGCACAAAATACGCTTTCAGACAAAACCACAAGAGAAGCCAGTAAAACTTTGGGTCCTTCCTGGAAAGTTACTAACATTTAATTTAAGCTTGGGGGGGGGATATCAAAAGACTTCACCTTCATCTTAAGGTCACAAGTCTTTTGAAGGGTAGTTTTCATTTCTTCAAACAGCCCCTTGAACTTTATAATTGATATTGACTATTCTGGAAAGCTGGGGCCTCAGAGATGTCTTTGCTGCTGCAGCCAAACCCATGATTTGGCCACAGCCCTGGACCAGACACCAGATGTCTAGATTTTTGGAAAGTGGGGTCAGTCAAGACTCAAATCCCCTACACAGCTGGATTAAAGGCACTTTTTTTCCCCAAATGAAGAAGCCATTTTCTGAATGGCAAGATCACACCTCTATTTCATTTTTAGAACCAGAGTTGCTTATTTGCAAATTATTCGGTCTTGCAGGAGGATTGCTTTAGAGAACTTTAAAACTATTCGATGACCCTCTTGGATCCAGGGTGGCATTACAGAGCAGTGATTGATCTGACATAATTCAGTGCTGTGAACACACACAGCATGCTGATCAGTGTAAGACAATGACTGAACATAAATACTCCAGACATTCCACCTAAAACAAAACAAACAGTAAAACAAAAGAACATCTCTTAAATAAAAAAAATATGTTTAACAGGAATAGATATGGGTGCAAAGGGTCCTTTAGAAATGATTCAAAGAAAACCACAATAAACAGCACCAAAGTTATGAGAAACAACAAATGTTACGCAAGACTTATGTCTTTCTGAAGAGGTCAATACAAATAACTTGAGATACCAAGTTGTTTTCCTGTTTTCTCTTGCGGTTGACACTTCACTACTTTAAAGCTGTGCAAAGAATAACATTTCTGAAAGGGATGCACACATTGTCTGACTCATTTGCATCTTCTAAAGCTAAAACAAGTTTCAAATGTGACATCCAGCACATCCTACCTGCTTTGTTGGGATTTTCTGCCACCCACGCAATTGTTATACCTCCGATCTCAGAGTCACTGAAGCGCAGAAGGAAGGTACCATTGGGTTTGGACATCAGCATATCTTGAGCCTGCTGCTTGTTCACAAAGCCCAGAATTGCTCTACAAAGAGAATGTTGTATATAAATACAAAGAAAACATTTCTGATTTAACTCATTTTTGTTTTGTTAGTTGCCATGGGAAACATAAAAAGAGAATGTATGAAAACATTTAGCACCTTAGAAAGTGAAATAAAACATTCAAAAAGGAATGAATGAAGTTCATGTAGTGTTTAATTTAATGTGTCTAATCAGCCACAATTTACAGCTAAACACTAAAACTGAATCTACAGCTTCCTTACCCATCATTCCAGTGAGGCTTGAGATGCTTCTTTGTAAGTTCCATCACACCATCGAACCACTGCCAAAATGTGAAGTTCCTTCCTGGAAGGCTTTCCTGTAGACAGAAAATATGTTGGGGGCAAAATCTCCTTGAAAACCATGCAGGATTTATTTTGACTGATTTTTTTTTTTTTCACATTTCTCTAAATCAGCTAGGTTCACTTAAATGAAGATCATATATGGACAGGACTTTAACAAGTAATTTTTGATTAATACATATTACATAGATTTTAAAGCATTAAAAATTTTAACACAATTATTATATCCTTTTTTATTTTGTTGAAAATGGTTCCAGCCAAAATATTTGTATTTGCCTGTTTAATTAATCTGACGCACAAGGCATGTCCGCAAACAGCAGCAATGGACAACAAAATTGCTTCTCTTGGTCCATTGAGAGAATCGTATGGGACCCTGGGAAAGACCGATGTTGCATGTGTATTGTGCAAAAAGGAGTCAGCCTGTCAAGGCTAAAAAAGAGTTATCTCAAGGAGAGGCGTCCCCAATGCCAATGTTAGCGTCCACATTTCTAAAGAAGTATTTTCTCAAAGAAGTTCCTGAAATACTTGAAAGCTGAATGGGCACAATATCTCTTTGCACCAATTTTATGGTTTAATTATGTAAATAATTGCTCAAAACCAAAAAATATGTTGTTGAGCTCACCTTTCTATTTATTCAATGATTTAGCAACTAAAGGTGTTTTTAAATTGAAAATGTTGCTTTTTGTAGATATATAGTTTTCAATTAAAATGTTAATTGCAATTAATTAACTTGAGTTAAAATTTTAATCGAGTCCCACCACTAATACATAATTTCCACTGTGTATGTGCATTGTGTGAATGGATATAGCTGTGTGTTCATGTATAACCTTGATGCACTTTTTTTTCTAAAGGGATGACGCATAATGGTTTGATCAGACAATGAGAAAGATAGTGTATGGTGAGTGGAGATGCATTTTCAGCCCATAATGGCTGTTTTAAGCCAGTAAATGGAGCCTCCGGCATTGTTCTATGTGGACAAACAGGACAATTAAGATGAAGACTTGACTGCCGATGAAGAATTCTCACTCAAGCTGACCACAGAAAAGAGCAGTGAGGATGCCACAAATGAAACAGGAAATATTTCTGTTTATGAATCTCTTACCGACAATGAAAGCTACCAAAAGAGCAAAGCTTGTGGTGGAAACACATTATGTGCTATGAGTTGAGGGCTTTAAAAAAGAAAATCTAAATAAAGTGATAAAACTCTGACGATAACAGATAAACTGAACACCATTTTTGAAAGCTGCATGTTTGCTCAGAGCATCACGAGGTAAGCAGACTGGTGCTAACCCTGTTAAACTGTGACCAGGTCATCGTCATGCTCCGGTAGTCATCAGGATTGTTGCTGGAGCTGCTGAAAGCTTTCTGAGCCAGGAAGACCAGGTTCTCCTCAGATAGCCCTCTGTTGCTCTGCACCTCTGCCTTGTACTTCATGTTGATGGCTTCACACAACTGAGGCCAAAGCACCTTATCTGGCACGAGAAAAGGCACTCGACCCTGATGGGAACAAAATGTGAAAAACTTTCAGTGACATCGCTGACAAAAATGAACATGCAGCTTTTTGCTTATATCATGAATTGTGCATTAATCAATGACTTGATGCCTAATTTCACGACTACACATACTATGCATTTGGTTTCCAGGTTCAAATGTTTGCATATTGGTTGGTTTAGTGCTACCAAGTCATTTACAAGGCAAATATATAAATATAGTAATCAGCACAAACTGTGAAAAAAAATTCCTCAAGTACACTGAAGTTTGCTTAAACAGCAACAACTCAAAAAAAAGAAGCTTAATGAGGAAAATTTCAATAAAACCAAGAATAAACTAAGCATAAAACAGTAAATATCAAGAACTTGTTTATCTCTAAAGCCAAAACAGAGATTTTGAAAAGACTTCAAACCCAAAAGTAACCTCACCATATTTCAGATGTAAATATAAAGTGGAAACAAAGTCAAATTCTTTGAATTTGTGCACAAACTTAGCAATTAAGCTAAATCTGAAATTGAAAGGAATTGCTCAATGCTATTATGATATACAAGCAAACTACCAGTAGCAATGCAAGCAAATAAAACTAAAGCTGAATGTTTTTTAACAGGATGTGTACACAACTATATGTGCGAAAGATTTTATGACCAAAAGGAAAGAAAAAAATTCCTACCCAACGTTTACTGCCTTTATTAAAAAGTTAAACACCAAGCTCTGTTACATTAATGTGCTACTTTATAACCTTAGTATTTACTTAGGTGGTAAATGTTTAAAAAAAAAATGCTTTTACAACTTACTTTCTATTAAAGTGTAAAGGACTGTACATGTGCCTCGTAAACAGAAAACAATTATTCTTACATTTGTATGTCTCCACAAAATATTCTTG